>JBCAUG010124238.1:0-21146 GCA_038406175.1 Haplosyllis leylae | reverse complement strand
CAAATGATTTATGCAATTAAAGCTAAAAAGAGAATCAGATTAGGTCAGGTAAAAAAATATAATGGTGATAGCAAAGAATGTCAGATATTATCCAGATAGCCAAGAGTGTCAGACATTATCCGGATAGCCAAGAGCGTCAGACATTATCCGGATAGCCAAGAGCGTCAGACATATTATCCGGATAGCCAAGAGCGTCAGACATTATCCGGATAGCCAAGAGCTTCAGACATTATCCAGATAGCTAAGAGTGTCAGACATTATCCATTATTAATTGACTGAGTCTATATTTAAAAAAATGTTATTCAATTAGATAGCTAAGAGTGTCAGACATTATCTATTATTAATTGACTTAGTCTATGTTAAAAAAATTGTGCTGATTTATGCTCAGTATTTGGAGAATTTGCAGGGGAAGTGTACATTGGAAGTAAAATTATAAATATTCCTTTTCAAGGAACTTAACTTCTTTTTGATGTCAAACAATATCCAGATATTTTAATAACATCAGATATTTATATCTTTAAGTAGATTAATGTTAGTTTTTCTTCATTTTCCCATTTCTTTCAACTTGTAGGTTTTGGTTCCAGTGGTAACAGTTCTCTATTTTTGAAAGGTATTTGAACATTTTGGTTGTATTTTGTTAGTATGGCATTGCAGTGTTTTGGTGGATTCTGTCAAGGATCTATGTCTAGTAAATATGCTGGCTTTCAGTGTACTATGATTGCTCTGTATGCTTTAGCATTTGCATTTCTTACCCCATGTAATGAATGGAATACAATGACAATGAATACAGTTTTACACAGTGGTGACAGTATGTACACTTCATACATAGACAACTACATGAATGGTATACCTCAGTTTCTGGCCCATGACCAGTTACATATTGTGCACAATGTAGAACTTCTTGGTAATGTATTGCAACCAACAGTACACAGTAATCTGTTTTATGGTGCAGTTGGGGTAAATCCTGATGTTGATTCCTTAGCAGCAACCTTGAACAATGCTTTTGAAACAGCTTTTCAGTTGTCTAGTTATGTTCTCATAACTTTAGATGAATTAACAATTGCTGTAGTCAGTCAAAATGGGCAGTTTTTTCTATTTGACTCTCATGCTCGGAATCAGATTGGACAAGTTTCTGAATATGGAACATCAATTTTATTGACCTTTGAATCACTCAATGATATCACTGAATACATAACAGGAGTTTACAATAATTATATGTTCAACATTTCTCCTGTACATTTTTCATTACAGTCTGCTAATATGGAATTACATCATGCAGGAAATGGTCAGTGCAATGGAATGCAACAAAATGATGGCACAATGAGTTATACTGCATCAAATCTTAGTTGTCAAATGATTACTGATGCTAATACAAATGAGTGTGCAGATGGACCAGAAGAAATGTCAGTAGACAGGTTTCACACAAACAATAATACCAATAACAATGAAGGTAATAGATCAAGCCTGCTGATTGAACCTGAATACATACTGCAACAGCCAAAGGCCATAACTGTTGAGTGTGAAAATGTTAGAAGAATGCTAGATTCTTTCACTAATCATAGTTACCATTACAGACATGCCAACTTAACATCTTTCTTCAATGATCATAGGTACTGTCAGAATACATTAGTAAATAATGAACTATGTGGCCAACATTATTTGCCATATGAAAGATATATTCAGGAAAAGCTAGATTACCACTGTTTTGTATGCCATAGACTATTGTATAAGGATAACTGCAAGAAAAGAATTGTTGATGGCATTAAACATTCTTTCTGTTCAACTTGCTATATCAAAACAAAAAATGGTCTCATGCCAAGCATTGCATGGAGCAATAATATGGATGCAGGACCTATTCCAACTGAAATCAAAGAGCTTAAGAACATTGAACACAGATTTATATCACTTATCCATGTTTTTATGACAGTATTCTTATTGCCACAACATCAACAGTTGGGTACAAAGGGTATTGCTATTAATATTCCAGCATCTCCATCTGAACTTATAACACTTGCTGGAGTATCACCTGGTGTATTTGTCTCATTTCAAAGTAGAAGTGGTACTGATCATGACTTGTCACACATTATTTCAACAGAGAGAATATATAATGCTTTACTTTGGCTAAAACAGAATAACAACCTCTATACTAACATTGAGCTGCCTGAAGTTCAAAATTGTACAGAGAATATGAATAATTGTGACTTTGATGATCTTGAGGAATGTGCTGCTATCAATGTGAATGAACATATACCTTTTGAACAAAATCAATGTCTGTCAACAATGAATGTGAAACACATAAGACTGCCATGGGTTAATGGAAACATAGTCAATGCATATGAAATACCCTCTGGTGAAGAAATGTGCTTTCCATGGCTCTTTCCCTATGGCAGAGCTGGCTATACAGATGTCAGGGAGAAGGACAGTATGTTTCCTAGTATGTATCCAAAAGCACGAGTTTTGGGAAAGGATGACAGATTTAGGAAAGATATGATGTATTTGTTGCATTTTGCAAATGTTTATGAGAGAAGAATGCTTCTGAGCAGTGTCAACATTCATATGAGAATGAAATTAAACAACCATGACATCACAGTAGGCCAGCTGCAGAATTTCGACTACAGAACAAATTCATACATGTTTATGAGCCACATAAGAGGCTGTGCTGGATATTTTAAAAACCAGTTGATAAATTTGTTATCTTTCATAAGAAATCTTGGAAACCCACATTTGTTTTGTACTTTTTCAGCAGATGAACAGAGCTATCCTGAACTGTATTCTTTTTTAACTAATATTTCATATGATGAAGCATGTGAACAAATGTATGATGGCAATAGTTTTTCAGACAAAGTTAACAAAGATCCTCTTAAAGTGGTGATGCATATTGAAAGAAGGTTTGATGCATTGATGAAGTTTGTCATAAATGGACCACTGCTGCCATTTGGTTCAAAAGTCAAAGATTATTTTATTCGAAGAGAATTTCAACAGCGTGGTAGTGTACATTATCATGTGTTGTTTTGGTTAGAAGAATTCCCAGATTTAAATGATGCAGCAGGAGTAATTCAATTCATAGATAAAATAATATCAACAGAATTACCAAATGAAAATTTAGATCCTGAATTGTATTCACTTGTAAAACGCTACCAAACCCATGTTCATTACAAGAAGTATTGTTTGAACAACAAAAGAAAAAAATGCAGATTTAAGTTTCCATTTCCACCTTGTTCAGCAACACATTTAGTTCCAACAGCTGTGTCACATGTTGATCTACCTACTAGTATGTTTTATCGAACAAAAAGAAGTGCAGATGCTGGATATATAAATAGTTATAACCCTACAATAACAAGACACTGGCGAGGTAATACTGATATAAAACTAGTTAATGGTGCTCATGATGTGGCCATGTATGTGTGTTACTATCTCAATAAGGCTGAACCAGAGGAACTGAAGAGTCAGTTATCTAATTTGATTGAAAATGTTCTCAATAAAACTCCAGACATGCCAACAAGAGTAAGACTTATGAAAATTGGTAGCACTGTACTTAGAACAAGAAAGATGAGTTGTCATGAAGCTGCATTTAAAACACTTGGGATTGATTTGGTAATAACATCTCGAAAAGTTGTTTTATTGAATACCCAAATTCCAGAAAAGAGGTACAGGGTTCTTAAGTGCAAGAAAGACTTGGAAAATTTGCCACTGAATAGTTGTGATATATTTCATACAAATATTGTTGACTATTACTACAACAGACCAGACAGTTTAGATACATGGTGCTTATATTCTTTTGCACAATGGTATCAGATTGGCTCAAATGATCTGCAGAGTGATAAGTGTTCAGAACGAATCGAGATTTCAAAATATGGGAAAGTAATGAAAAAAAGAACCAAAGCTGCTGTTATTAGAACATCAAAATTCTCACGGGGTAGCCCAGAATACTTTTACAGTATGTTGATGCTGTGCATGCCACACAGGTCAAGTGATGAAATTAATATCAGTACTGCTAAAGATATTTTTCTTGAAAAAGTTGTTAATGGCAATATTGATGAGGAGCATCTGAAAAATGAAAATCTTATTCATGAAATTGAAACTGCTGTGGAGTCTCTTAGAAGTTTGGAAAATAATAGTTGTGCTGTTGACAGTAATGAAAATAGTGATGATATCATACAGTATGATATGTTTGCAAATACATTTGATGAAGACTACACATCTTGTAATGATCATCAAGTGACTGCTGAATCATCTTCTGACATGGTAACACTGGAAAATAATGCAACATATTTACACAGTTTGCAAACTATTTCCAACAGTGGTGCTAATATAACCCAATTAAATGTGGAACAGAAATCAGTTTTTGATTATGTTATGAAACATGCTCACACACAAAAGCAAATTCATGTCTTCTGCACTGGTCCAGGAGGTACCGGAAAAAGTTTTCTGATTCACTGCATAACACAACATCTTTGTATGAAACATGCAAGGCAGCATGGCATGAGACCCGTTGTTCTTGCTTGACCCACTGGGATATGTAGTAAAAACATTAATGGAGTAACATTACACAGCTTACTAAAATTGCCAATAGACAGTACACGCCGATCTCATAGAGCTCTTGGAAGTCAAGCTTCAAGTAACCTCCGTAATACCTTTGCAGGAGTTTCACATTTAGTGATTGATGAAATATCAATGGTATCTAGCCAGATGCTCAATCATATACATGATCAATTGTGTACTATATTCAGTAATAATTTGCCTTTTGGTGGTTTGTCTATCTTAGCATTTGGTGATTTTTATCAACTTCAACCTGTTAAAGGTTCATATGCATTTGCAAATATTATGTTATGGCATTTATTTCAGCCCTTTTTCCTTACACAAAGTGTCAGGCATGCAACAGATCAGACCTTTTCTGATTTATGTAAAAATGTGAGAAAAGGAACTTTAACAACACATGATATTGAACTTTTAAAGTCACGAGTTATCAATGCAAATGTTCCTCCATTCAATTCTGCACCACATATATACCCTCGCCTTGCACAAGTTAAAGAATACAATAGCAAACAACAGAAATTATTGAAATCAAAAAGTTACAAGATTACTGCAGAACATGCATATACATGTGGTTGCAGCAACCATGGCTGTGATGTAAATAATGAACATATTCCAAATGATGACAGAGATTGTGGTGGGCTTCCTGCAATGTTACATTTAAGTATTGGGACAAAGGTTATATTGCTAAAAAATTTGATGACTCAACATGGTTTAGTTAATGGTGCAGATGGTGTTGTATCAGGATTTGAAGTTGATGAAACAAACAACAGGGTTACACTAGTATATGTAACATTTTCTGATGAAAAAGTTGCACCAATGTTGCAGTTGACTGACAGAAATAATGCCATAGCAATTGAACAATACAGTGTTGAGTTTTTAAATTTAGGTCATGCTATAACTCGCACTACATTTCCACTATTACCAGCAAGTGCATTAACTATACACAAAATGCAGGGTTGTACAAAAGATTGCATTGTTGTAAATCTTGGTTCAAAATTGTTTGGGCATGGTATGGCTTATGTAGCAATATCAAGATGTCATACATTAAGTGGGTTAGCCATTGAGGAGTTAGATATAACAAAAGTGACTGCTTGTCCTAGGGTAAAAAAAGAATATGAAAGACTCGAAAAGAAGGCTAAAGATAGAGAAAAGGACAAATTGGAATAATCTTTTTGGAAACTACTCATTGTTTCAGTATTATGTGAATTTATATCAATAATGCATTGTATGCCAATTTAACATGTTTAGAAACATGGATGTATGTTTTATCTGTGATTTTAAACTGAGTTGTAAACTCTTTGTGATATATATTCATACTTTTAAATATTGTTGAAGATGTATTTGTAGAAAAATGTAACATATGATATTTTCAAATTTATTGTTGAAAAGTGTATTTCTATTTGTTTTAGATGAATCTCAATATTGCTACTGCTTTGAAAGGGTCAGCTGATAAAGCAGTAACATTTGCTGCAGAAATTCTAAAGTGCGGTCCTGTTACTACATACAGAACTAAAGATGGGCAATCACACTATTTTCTAGTGATGCTGGCTGATGCTAGTTACACTAAGCCAATTGTCATGAAAGCAGTGTTTAAAGACCATGGAATTGCCATGCAGAAGAGAGAATTATTTGCACTTACACCACAAACTATGTATATCAACAATGTGTACCTCAAGGGTATGGCAAATGAAAATACACAATATATATTGGCAACTGGTAGCAGCCACTTCTTCCGTGTAACTGGTAAGAAAATGCCTGTAAACTTCATAAATGTTTCCACTGTTCAAAGCAGAACATAGAAATTCATAGAAATGATTAAAATCAAAGGAATTTAAATCACACAAATTAAATATGTCTTAATGTTGTAGCAAAAATAACAGTAAGTGAAGAAATTCATAAAGCTGCAGAGATTATGCCACTAAGACTGCCTGATGGAGAGTATATCACCATTGCAAATCTGATGAGAGGAGAAATTAAGCAAGGAACAATACGGGCAAGTATTGCACTGACAATAGAAACCTTTTCACTCTTTAAAATTAATACAAAAATTTTGATCAAACATTATTACACCACTATTGGTAGTTTTACATAATGAACAGAAAAATACATTGTGGTTTCATATAGGAGAAAAATAAGATTCTTATTTCAGGCAAAAGTTGCATTTGTTGGCAATATACAGACTACACCATCAAAAGTAGCAGGAGGGGGAGATAAAAAGGACACTGTAAGATGAGCATTATGTGTTAAAGACAAGACTGGTGAAAGCAAGTTAATGTTGTGGGACACCAGTGCAGCTCTGGTTAGTATTTTCCAGATAATGGAGTAAGGGACTATCAGTTCATAATATTTCCAATCTATGATTCAACACATACTAATTATTATGGTATTATTACATTATAATGTGATGTTCTGTTCTTTAGCCATGGAATGTAGGAGAGTGTATTGAGGGCACAAATATTCGTGTGGCTTATTATCAGCAGAATAAGAGACTAACCACAACCGGTCACTCCTCAATAACAGTATGTATGGGAAACTTGGTTTTGAAAATAAGATTAGAATTCTACTTTTCAAAATTACTAACAGTGCACTAATAGTGAAAAAAATTTACCTTTTAAATTTAATTTGAACAGATATCTGATGCTGTCCGCCAAGAGTTAACTGATGTTGAAGAAAAGATGACGGACCCTGTAAACTTGAAGGACCCAGACCTTCGGAGTAATGATAAAATACAGCAACTTCTTGGTATAGAAGAAGTTCAGGTATAAATGATGTAATGATCAATCAAAGAAAAACATACTTCTCAACACACTGCTGTAACATACTATTTGATATTCTCTAATTTTCTGCTAATGTTAATGTTTTCAGATTTACAAATCTTGTCCAAAAACAACATGTAACCACAAGAAATTACAAGTAACAGATGAAGGACTGATGTGTGAATCATGCAGAAGCAGTTGTCCTGAAGTTGAAGCAATTGATGTCTCCAAAGCGGTAGGATTACTTCTGGCCAACTCTGATGAAGTATTTGCAATAAATATTTGGCACAGAGAATTAATGCAAATACTTAGCCATGTATCTCAAACAGATGTGTCTTGTGGTTCAGTTGAAAAGGTAGTTGCAGAAATAAAAAAGAATTCCAAATTTCCAATACAGCTGAAGTGCAGCTGGGCAAGTTTTAATGGGGCGAGAAATATGAAAAAGATTTACGGCTTAGTGTAAACAGCAGCAGCTTTCTGAAGAGGGTTAATATCCAGTGATATGGAAGAATTGTTGATGTGTTAAGTTACACATGTGAAACTTGTTTGAAAATTGTTACGTGTTACAAAAGTGACTCTATACTCTCCATCTATGTTATCTCTGTATGTAAAATAAGAAAGTTAAGTTGTATTTCTTGTTGAATAGGTTCTCTAGGGTGGGAATAGGATAAGTAGAATGGAAACTACTGGCTAAAAATGATTCACAGCAGTTTAAAAGGGGGTTTACAAAGATATAATTGTAAATAGTAACATGGGAGATGTACTAAAGTACCTAGTAATAAAATAGTATGTTCATACTTTTATTTTCAGTGTCTTGTTTTAATATTGAAGAATTCAAAAATCTATTCTGCTGTCATTTACAATTTTTTCATACACAGACAGAAAATATGCTAAACTTGTCATCAACCTCCCATGAAAAAGTGCTTACTCTGTTGATTGACACAAGAGAATTGCATACACACATGACTGATGTGAGTATAGACAGCAACTGATGACAAAAACAATCATACTAGAAAATAACATTCACAGATTTTCTGTTCACATTTTTAAGGTATAAAAAATGTTGGATAAAAAAGGTGTGGTTCATAAAAGGAAACTTCTGCCAGTGGGGGATTATGCATGGTGTTGGACAGAAAATAATGTGCATTTTGAAATTCCTTACATAATTGAAAGAAAGACAGTTGGTGTGTATCATTGACATACTCATATGGTCAATATTACAAATGATATAATATTACAAATGAATAAAATACTTTCCCTCTTTTGGAATTACTTTTGCAGGTGATCTAGCCAAAAGTATGATTGATGGGCGGTACAAATCTCAAAAAGACAAAATGTTGCATTGGAAAAAAACATTTGCACAATATAATGTGGAGCCAAAACTAATATATTTGGTGGAAGGTTCTACAAGCCAATTTGATGCAAAATGTGGACATGGATGCACATTGAAATGTGGTTGGCCAAAAATTACTGATGTTGAGGTTTTTTTCACATTATATACCTATCACAAAATCTAATATAATCCACATAACAAACAATGTAAAGACAAACAAATGAGAGCAATTCAAAAATTTTATTGTAGTATGAAATATTTCAAATGCAGCTTGACAAGAATTTTGAACTTGTAAAAATGAGAAATCTTCTTGCCAGTGTAAACTATCTTGCTTCACTACATCATGATATTAACAAAAGGTATAATATGGCAAGATACTGGACATCATTTGTAGATACTAGTGCAACTTTTAATTTAAGTTTGTTTCACACTCTCAGATTAGTTACTATGTTCATTACAGGGTACTATGCGGAGAATTTAATGCTTTGACAGAAGCAAGCAAATGTTCAACCAGGAATGGTATCATAGTAATCGATAACAGTGACAGTGAGGATGAAAGTTATAAATAAGAAGTAAATAATAAGTAAAGACAAAGAAAAACAATTTATTCAAAAACTAAAAAGAAGATGTAAGACACATATATTTCAATTTATATTTCTGGTTTGATTTTAGATTAATCCAGCCAATAGCTTTTCTTTTCAAATAGGCTTTTACAGCATGTATAATAGCTGTAATGATTATAAAATGATTACATTTACACAAAATGTTCTTGTATGTTTCTACATTTTTATTTGAGTGCACATTTTCTTGTGCTTTGCCAAAGATGACTTAAATAAATATTTCTTACCACAATGGCATTCATTTTTATTTGTTGCATCATCATGTGTAATAATGTGTTGCTTGTATGTTTTATTGTGGTTAAATGTCTTCTGACAATGATGACAAACAGCCTGAAGTTGCTTCATGAAGTTTCAAGTGCAAAACTAAAGTATCTCTTCAAGAGAATGTCTTTTTGCATTGATCACATGAAAAAGATTTCTTTTCATGAATAGACTTAATGTGGACATATAGGCTGGTATGCCATTTGAATACCTTATCACACAAAGAGCATACAAATGGTGGTCCAATAACAGTAGTTGTCTTGCTTTTCACATTTTGTCTTTTGTCAATTTTCTTCTTTGTGTCCTAAAATAAAATACAGACAGTATTACTCAAAAGCAAAAAGTAAAGGGTTGATAAGGATATTCAATTCCTCCACACCTTATTTTCTTAATTTTTTGTTGACTTCAGATATTTCAATGCCAGTAGTCATGATTACATCTTTCTTAATTGCAGTTTGGTTTTCTCTACCGCCATCACTAAGTAGACAACATTCTATAACCTAACGGAAAAATCCTTGTGATTTTATACAATTTACATGAAGCTAGGTGACTAAATTCATTGGCACACAACTTATACCTCTTGATCTTCATCAGTGTTGAAATTATCACATTGAGACTGCCTTCCAGCACTGCTGTCCATAATGGAGATGCTATCAGTAATCTCATTTTTACTTTCTGGCTTACTGTGTGTATCCTAATAATGAAGTATATATGTAATATACTAATATGCAATGTATTGTCCAAAATATAGGAATGTAGGAATAGTGTGTCATTTAAAGACTTTCTTGTTCCTTTGCAACTATTATATATAATAGACTATTATTTTCCTTCATACCCCATTATCCAGACTTTCATTGGCTTCAGACATTTGAATGTCATTTCTCATGACAACATCTTTCTTGATTGCAGTTTGGCTTTCCTGAACATCATCAGTAAGTTCACCACATTCTGAAAGCTAACAAAATAAAATCTCTGATTATTTTTTAATTTACATATTTTAAACTGCTGGACCACATTTAATTGGCCCATAATTTGTACCTTTGGATCTTCAACAATGTTGAAACTGTCACTTTCAGACTGCCCTTCAGCACTACTTTCCCTGATAAAGCAACCACCAGTAATTGCATTCTTATTCACTGGACTACTTGCTGTCTCCTGAAAAACAATTATGCCTTTGGTATTCTATGTCTTTAGAACTAATTTGTCCAAAACATGTAAATAGTGTGGGATGAGAAGATTTCTATTCCTTGTTACATTTATACTAGGTTGACTAGAGGAATTTTTACATCTAATTTTTCTGATCTCCATTGAGTTCTGAAAGATAAATACCAGTATTCATGATTGCATCTTCCTTCCTTGTAATTTGGTTTTCCTTCCTGCCATCATTAAGTGGACTACATTTTTTGATCTAACAGAACAAAATCCTTTTGATTTTCATACATTTCATTAGCACACAACATGTACCTTTTGATCTTTAGCAGTGTTGAAACTATCACTTTGGGACTGCCTTTCAGCTGTGCTGTCAACGATGGGCAAGCTGCCAGTAATCTTATTCTTATTTGCTGGATTACTTGTTGTGTCCTAACAATCAGGTTTACAGATCTAACATGCAATGTACTTGTCCAAAATATATTTTCTTATGTGTCATTTGAAGACTTTCTTTTTACTTTGAGACTAGGTGATCATAATAAATCTAACAGCATATTATATTCCTACCCCACTTGCTTGATTTTTATTGGCTTCAGATATTTGAATGTTATTACTCATGATTAGATCTTTCTTGATTGCAGTTTGGCTTTTCCTGCTGCCATGTGGACTGCATTCTGTGAGCTGATAAAAACTTCTTAGTTTTGAAAAAAATTACAAATTTCATAACTGCAAGACCTCATTTAATTAGCACATTATTTATACCTCTTTATCTTCATCACTTTTGGACTGTTCATCAGAACTGTTTTCTATTATGGAGAAACCATCAGTAATCTCATTTGTACCTGGACTACTTGCTCTTTCCTAAAACACAATCGGGCATGTAGATCTAACATTCAATATAGTTGTCTAAAATATGCTATTGTCTTTTGTATCCGATGTGTTTGTTTGTATCATTGTTAGTTTCATTATGGAGTACCTTTTACTTTAGACTGATAAAGTGATATTGTATAATATTTCTGGAGTGCTCCATGTATATACCATTCTTTTTGAATCAAATTCATACCTGATGTGTAGCTGTTGATACTTCACTTCCATTTCTGCTGTATTTATCACAACTATTCCTAATTTTATCTCCACAAGTATCATTTGTAACACTAAATTCAGAACCTATAAACTATTTAAAATTATGCTGGATTTAGAAATAGGATTTTATGATATTTACATGTACATAAAATATTTCAGTTACTCAGGTTTCTCGTATATTGTCACAATTGTAGATGCCAAAAATGAAGACTTTACCTTATCTTTTGTATTGATTGCTGAGTCATTTCTATTAGCTGCCATATTATTATCAAGTAGGTCGATATCTACACTGTCATCTGGAAACTGGTAAACATTTTCCAAAAGTCATCAATATTATATGCAGTGTGCATAAATGTCATATAAAATCCATCATTATCTGCTGTAAGTTACAAAGACCTACATTATTGATATTGTTTAAAACACTTTGCATGGTTTGTTCAAGGCTTTCTTCTTGTTGTTGCTGTAACAATTCATTGTCAAGTAATTGATCAAGCTCAAGTGGTGCAGGTGAATTGGGGTTTGAGCTCAACACTGCATTTCCCTAGAGAAATATTTCAAGTTTTCCTATTTATTGGACTTAAAATAAATGAGGAAAAAACACATGTGACTTCTGAACACTTGCTAAACCAGAAGTATTCTTATCATTACTATACATCAAATTTGACATAATATAATTGTAAAAGCATACATCAACACCACTGTTGTGTTTGCACTTTTCTGTTTGTTGATATCCTTCTTCTGGCAGTGTTTCACAATTATCATTTGTAAGAGATGAAGTGCTTGTTTCATTGTCCTACAAATGAACCCAATCAAACAGTTTGTTTCTGCTGTTCAGAAACTTTTTAAACACTTTTTGAGGACATAAGCCCTCTTCATGGGTCCACTGATGCCCCTATTTTAGACTTCTTGTGATGTCTGCAATGGGTTTCAAAGCCAGGATGGATCCCTTGCATGCTTTCTTGCTTACTTCTTACCTCTGGTGCAACACCTGCTAACTATATAGAGGTCAGCAATGGCAGCCAAGTGTCCACAAGAATTGGTGGAGGTTGAGTGCTTGAACTGTTCAGAAATGTTATGTTGTAATTTTTGTTGTAATATATTCAACAGTAAGATGCAAATAAATTTCAAAATTAGTCTTATTTCTCTTCACAATAATCATGTGTAAGAGATGGAAGAAATGAATGATTTATTGCTCTACAAATAAAATTCTAGAAGTAGAAAGTTACAACTGTTTACAAATTTTATTAGAAATATTCCTGTTTTGTTAGGTAATGTGATGGGAAACAAATTGCTTTGTATCAATTCATACAGATAAACAAGTAATCACATACCATTTGCTTCCCTTCAGAATTTATTTTGTCAGTGCCATCTTGCTCACTATATACTGCATCTGTGTTCTCATAATTTTTGGCACCACTACTTTCTTTCTGAAATTTGTTTGTAACCATACAGTGCACTTTAGCTCTTGTATTATTTATTACTCTGGTTTCCAAAATAATTTTTGTCTCTTACCTGTTTCTGCATGAAGATAGTCTTCAGATGGGCTAATTCAGAACAGACACATTGTAGCTGATATCTAACATCATGGTCTCCTATTTGTGGAACTATATTCATCTCACTGAACAATAAACTATCCAGTTGTGCAAGAAATCTAGCCAGTTTTATAAATGTGCCATCACTTGGTTCAGTTTCCCATTCTGTTGCAGTGTAGTGATGAATTCCATTATAAGCCAGTACTATTGGCAAAGAATATTCATTGAGGACTTTGTCACGGTCATCTGCATAGTAAGAATATCCAGTTGCTATTGTTCTTGGCATAAATACTGCAATTGGCAGCTGAAAGAGATAATAGTTTGTTCAAAATATCAAATATAACAACATTGGGATTTTCTGCAAGAAGATAAGACAACAGAAAGTGATTATTGCTGTACTTTGAGCATATCACGAAGAACAAATAGTGCCATTTGATCAGTTGGCTGATCATCATCAAGCATTGCTATGGCCCAATCCTCATAGCTCATTCCAAGATCAAGCAGAGCATATCTCAACTCAATCTAAAATCAAATATTTTCAATTGGAAAATATTTTTAAAATAAAAATGTACTTTTATATATTTCAGCAAAATGCAACTCAAATAAAGAATAGAAAGGATACATGCAGCAAATTCTTTATGATTCCTCAAAAAATGATAGACCATTTGCCGCCTCATAGCTTTATCATCATATTTTTCATCTACCTCCTGAAATTTCTTTAGCTGCACAATAATTGCACAAAACAGGCAATTCATGTTGTCTCCAGTGTCTACCTAGAAGATAATTTTAGCTAAATCTATTTCTTATCAGAGTAAATAAACATTTACAATACATGATTTATCATGGGATGTAAAACTTATTACTTCAGTAAGTTTCCTGCCAAACTCTTGCTTGAGAAACAATCCAAGACCTTCTGCTTCTTGATTATGTGCAGAGTCTAGTAATAAGCATTTGGCTTCAAAGTTCTGCTTTCGCTTGAGTTTTCTTCTATCATTAGACTTTTTTCCATCAAAAGATTTTGAGAGTTTTTTCTAAATAATACAAAATATATACATACCAGTCTGTGAAAACAAAATTAAGACTAAAATTACAGAGTTCTAGAGATATGATTATTACAATACAAGGCAAAAAAGAGGCACCCTTCTTTTTGAGTGCAACTCCTTTGGTAGTTGTGATATGAGATAATTTATCTCCTCATCTGTTGGATTCTTAAAATCTGTGAACTTTGGCAGGATAGTCTCCACTACAAGCTTATGAATCTCTCTAAGCATTGATATATCTAAAATAAGAGGTAATGTTTGTGGATTACATACTTGATTATTATGCAATGATGATAACTTGAAAAGGGGTGTCCTAAACAACTATCATACCTCGTTTCAATTCATGTGATTGTCCTGTGAGCTCCTCCATGTCCATAGCTTTATTTCCCTTTCGTTTTGGTTCAAATTTACTTAAATACAAATTATAACAATGAATTTACTTGACATCATGAAAAGATATTTTTTTAGTAGAATTAGCTAATTAATGACTATTCAAGATGTTCTTCTTATCTGTAGCTACCACACAACATCATGCTAGGACTATGACATCAGGTTTTTATGGAAGTCATGAATGTAATCCAAAGTTGACACATGTGAACAAGTAATTTCATTCCATCACTACAGTGCAAAGAAGACAAAGCCAAAGTAATTAAACAATGAGCTGTAAAAATAGATATCATTCTAATTGATAGACAAATGGGCATGCAGTGAAAAGACATCTTTGAAGGCACAAAACAATTAACTGTTATAAATATACACATGTATATTGACTCTGATAAATAAAATTACTGATTTTGTAATTTGGAAATATGAAATTTCTCATAAACAATTCAAGTTTGCTGTTCTATGACTCCAAACAGTTCAGAATCTGCTTGTGGTGAAGTATTCTTGAAAGATTAAATGATGGAAACACTGTGTACATATGGAATGTACATACATATGGCAAATTTGTGCCAAGACTGCATCAATACCCAAAGCAGTAAGATATGATATGAAGAGATGTTGAAGTGGCAGTGCATCAGGCCAAGCTTTGTGAAGAATAAATGTTCAATGTCAAGGAAAAACAATGTCAATGGAATCCAACAGATACTTTTCACAAATTTCATTCACATGTGCTGGTTCACAAAAACAAGCACCATAAAATTCATCTGATTTGAATGAGTCTTAATGTTTGCAGTTGTCCATTCTGACATCTCCAATACAAGACATATTGAAAAAAAGTGCTAAAGTCAAGGGCAAAGACATAATGAATCACCAGTGAAGTAGCTAATGATATTATTTTCTGCACTAACAAGAATGTATGGGGTGAACCTGATACCAGCAGAGCTGAAAAATTCATCCACTTGATGAGATATGGGGAAGCCTGATGTGAGCTCACACAGAAGTATACATGTTGATCTGACGCATAGTCTCTGAACATATGAAAATCAGGTGTGTTTTCACTTGATGTGACTCATAAGCAGCAAATTGCATAAGCCAAATTTTATCAGTTGTGCTACAAGTATGACGATCACAAGTACAGATATGACCAAAAAGATTGATGTTGCATCTGTGGCAGTTAAGAGTAGGTAATGATCAAATCTTCACATGAAATTATCAGGATTGCACAACTTTGCAGATGTGTGACAGGAAGTATGCAAATAGAAAAATATTAATATCAGATGAAGAACTGTCAAAAAGATCTGTCACAAGAAGCACTACAGGATGACTGTAAACTTTGTGCAGCTTTTCTACCACTCATTGCTTAACATTATATATTTAATAAAATAGGCATAACTCTTTAACTTTTGCTCATGAGCTGTTTGATATTTCAATGGCTGTAAAAATAGGTTAATCTGTCCACTCACTACCAGAAGCCAGAATAGCTGAGATGCTAAGGTAGCAATTCAGAGAAAAAATAATTATGAAAATAAATTATGATGCATGTCTGATTTTGGGCAAGTTAATTTTCAATTTAGATTCTATCAGTTTGATTTATCATAACAGAACACAGAATGCAATTAAATGTCAAGTAAAACACTATATTTGAATTCTAATTAAAGTACAAATTTTTCACACAAATCATAGAAAACATCACATAATTTTTAACACAGGATAAATGCTGTGAAAACAGTTAAAATGCTTCAGCATGTAAAATATAACCTGAATAATTGTGACTCAAACATTATGAAATTTCAAACAACACGGAATTTTAAAGACAGGGTAATTGTTGAAAATAAAACAGTAAAATGCTTCATGATGTAAAATTTAATTCAAATAAAATGTGATTGTCTTGCATAACAGCAACTATAATAGCCAGAAACAAAAGGTTATTTTTGATTGAATAAACATTATGATCACAAGAAATACCAGACAGGAAGTAAACACTACATATGCTTCCAATTAGTATACAAATTTTTTATGCAAATCATACAAAGTATGAATTTTTTAACGAGAGTAAATAGACCCTCTATAGTAAAAAATATAAGATATGATTGAAATAATGTGATTGTCATTCATAACAGCAATTTAAAAAGCCAAAAACAAAAGATATTTTTGATTGAATAAACTTTATGATTACAAAATTTACTGGATGACATTAGATGGAATGGTTACAACATTAAGAATGCCAATACTGTTAACTACAAAGAAGTGAACATCAATTTGAACTACCTTAACTACCTATCAAACAAGAGATTCATGTACATTTTCAAAGGAAAATTAGATAAAATCTATCTTGATTTCTGCTTGAGAGACTATAATCTTGAGAAACTTTTAATCTTGACATAATCTGAAATTTGACCAAAATGCATCAAAAAAGTTTTTGTGATTGATTTCAACATATTTACAGCTAATGCACTTGAAACACTAAATATTGACTTAAAGAAGTAATGATGAAATGCTACATATTACATGGCTCATGAACACAAGTTTACTGAGACTGATGCTCTTTTTTAACATGTGCATTAAGCTGTCTCCGGTAGAAAAATCTTTCTATACAAAGCTTACACTTGTGCCATTTTTCTCCAGTATGCGATGCTCCCAGGTGATCCTGTAATGCTTCTTTGTGAAAAAATTCTCTTTCACATGATCCACACTTGAAACTTCCCTTTTCCTTTCCACATACTTCCCTATGGTGCCTCAATAAATCCCTGCGATTCTTATAATTTGATGTACAGTTCTGACATTGAAATCTGTTTTAACTACCATCCTCTTGCTGTTGCTGCCTTCTAGCTTTAGGTGATACAACATCAGTTATCTCAATTGCCTTTCGTTTATTGCTACCTGCAGTTGGATCAACTGTATCTGTACTTGTTCTGTCAGATTTATTTAGATCAGATGTTGTCTTTGTAGAAAGTACAGTATCAGCCATATTCAATAAACTAACTTTACTTTGGTCGGGAACCACTTCTGATGTTGTTTCTTTGGAAACAATATCCACACTATTTGGCTGATCACTGTGTATACTTGCATTTGAGACTACATCAGAATCACACACATCTGATGTTTCTTCTGTAGAATCCATATGTTTTGGTTGGTGTGAGCTTGCAGTTGTATTTAACTCCAAAGCCACAACAGGCTCTTCTGCATCTGATGCTGCTTCTCCAGAAAGAACTGCATCAGTACTTAACAGATCAACATGTATATTTGCATCTGTACTCTCAGGAAGCACATCAGGCTTACTGATATTTGCTGTAATCTCTGTTGAATTTTCTTGCAGGTTAATATGAATGGTAGGGCCTGTTCTCATTTCAGTTTCAACAAGATTTGATACTGTTCTTGATGAAGAAAGAGAAGTGTGGCCATTACTTGTCAGATCAATATGTACACTTGCATCCAGACTTGCATCAGGTTCACTCACATCTTGAACAGTTTTAGTTGACGGGGTAGTGTCAGTGTTTCTCACGTTCTGCTTCTCATTCATTATTTCTTTACCCATAATTTCAGCATATGTTAGTTTCC
This sequence comes from Haplosyllis leylae, assembly GCA_038406175.1. Taxonomy (NCBI): domain Eukaryota; kingdom Metazoa; phylum Annelida; class Polychaeta; order Phyllodocida; family Syllidae; genus Haplosyllis; species Haplosyllis leylae. Next base: position 2,894 of record JBCAUG010124238.1, on the reverse strand, counting down.
ATATCCTTCTGGTATTTGGTAATTCAGTAAGAACAGTTGCACCTGTGGTTGTGGCTGTAAATTCAGACTCATTCAAATCAGATGAAACTGCATCTACTGATGCTTGAGACTCTCGGAAGAATTTTCGAATGTTAAATTGTTCAGGTTTATTCAAGCTATCCATGTAAGAATGAAATCTGTGGAAGGAATCTTTGTCAAATTCCATTTGACACAGTTCATCCTCAATTTTGAGCAGTTCATCTTCACAGTGCCTAACCTGTTTCTTCAAAGTGTTCAGTTTCTTTGACACAAGATAGTGTTTCTTGAGAATCTGTTCTGATTCTTCCAAAATAAAGATTTTTGATGCTGCTTGTTTTCCTGCAGTGACACCATATACACGTTTTACTTCAGCATTTTCAACATCATGTCCAATTTTTCTCCAATTCTTTGACATCTTTTCTGTTGGACTGAAATGTGTTGGCTGTTTTTTGTGACCAAACTGATAGCCATTTGAAACTATGATGATATCAGCTGCTTTGGAGTCATGGAAGATCTTCCAGGGTGTCTTGTAAGCTGGTGAAACAATGCTTATTGAGATGTTAAACATGCGTTCAATAGCCCCAATGACATATTTGTCTGACCAGACACTTCCAGAAGCTACACCTAACACATATGCCTCAAATGTCATGTCCAGTTGCTTTAGGTATTTACGCATCCTTGGCACAAAGTAGTACACATGCTTTGCCATATATACAGCGATTTGCTTTTGGAAATGCCTCACATTGTATCCTGGTGGCACATACACTTGCTCAAGAATACTCCGCAACAAACAGGTATGGTCTGCCTTTGTCTGAAAAAATATAAAAAGATAATTGTTAAAGTGGAAAACTATGTTATTTATGTTTTGAAGAATTGCAAAATTATATACATGTACAAACATTATTTTGAGATTGACCAATACAAAGACTTTTATTAGCATATTTAATATGTACATACCACAACAGCTTTTCGATTCATTCCCTTCAGGATGTCTTCCACATGTTTCAGGTCTGATACTGCTTGCATACCCATTTGTACAACATCATCTGGCAGCCCCTTTCTTAAACATTTTGGCTCATTGTATTTCAGTGATGGAGCAATATCAGATTTTCCCTTGTACCAGCTCTGCATTGCTTCAATGACTCCTCGAAGGTAGTCGATGTCATAGTCCCAGTAATAGATTGTATGATGAGCTGTAAAGAGCCAAGAATGATAGAATATTACATATAAATTATTTCTCTGCAAAAACATCCTGGCACTAGGCACAACTAAAAAAATCCAACAATCCCAAGAGCTGTACCAGATACTACTAAAAGTGATCTAAAGTTATACTTAAGGGAACCCAGATAGATTTGGCAATGTTGTGTTTTCAACTGCCCACATTACAAAGTAATTCACTAATTTGATAGAGTTATTTTCTTCAAACAAATTCCACATGCACTAGCCCAGCAGTACACAGTACTAAAAACTTATCTGAAGTGATACTTAAGGAAACCCAGCAATATTAGTTGCACGAGATAGATTTGGCAATTTTGTTTTTTCAACTATCCACATTACAAAGTAATTCACTAATTTGATAGAGTTATTTTCTTCAAACAAATTCCACATGCACTAGCCTGGTAGTAAACAGTATTAAAAACTTATCTGAAGTGATACTTAAGGAAACCCAACAATATTGGTCACAGCAGATAGATTTGGAAATTTTGTATTTTCAACCGCCCACATTACAAAGTAATTCACTAATTTGATAGAGTTATTTCATTCAAAATAATCCCACATGCACTAGACCAGTAGTAAACAGTACTAAAAACTTATCTGAAGTGATACTTAATGGAACCCAGTAATATTGGTTACACCAGATAGATTTGGAAATGTTTTTTCAACCGCCCACATTACAAAGTAATTTGTTAATTTGACAGAGATATTTCCTTCAAAAAAATTCCACATGCATGAGACTAGTATTAAACAGTACTAAAAACTTATCTGAAGTGATACTTAAGGGAACCCAGAAGTATAAGTTGCACCAGATAGATTTGGAAATTTTGTGTTTTTAACTGCCTCCATTACAAAAGTAATTTGCTAATTTGACAGAGTTATTTTCTTCAAAAAAAATCCCACATGCAATAGACCAGTAGTAAATAGTACTAAAAACTTATCTGAAGTGTTACTTAAGAGAACCCAGTAATATTGGCTGCACCAGATAAATTTGGAAATTTTACCAAATGTTACAAAGAAAATCTCATATCTCACAGGGTTAATGTTAGAGGACCAAACTGACATGATTCATGTCAGTATTTTGAAGTGTCTACAATTGGGGGAAAACATAATCCATATGATATTATAGGTTGTCTGTACGCTATAAGCAATCAAAAATTTTATGTATTGGACTGTCATTGAACAAAAACGGAAATGTTAATTTGACAGGGTTAAATTTGGGCCACCATTCTGACAGGACTTCACACATTCAAGGGGACCATAAATTATTTTTTAAAACTACTACCCACATGATATCTTATGTTATATGCACACAGTAATCGATAATGTATTTTTACCACACATGGACCGTTTGTCGACAAATATTAATTTTTTTTAACAAAATTTTCTGAAAGATGAACAGTTAACAATCTCTTATCAAGTTTGCATCAAAAATAAAATAGCCTGACAGGGACTGACTATAGAGAAGTCACCTACACCTCACCTACTTTACATTATTTTTACATAAAATAAAGCTCACCTACTTTATAAACCATTAGTAATCAGATCAATTTTGTATAAGCTCACCTACTGGAATGGGTCCCACTCCCAGGAGCTTCCCAATCAGCTGATACTGCAAACTGGACACAGGAATGCAGCAGCCAAAACTGCACCCTGAACTC
>JBCAUG010124237.1:0-37259 GCA_038406175.1 Haplosyllis leylae | reverse complement strand
TTTTTTTGTGAATCTCATTCATAGTCCACATGTTTGACTACTTGACATTTGACATCTTTTTGACAACTTGACATCTTTTGATATTTTGATACATTTAACTTAAACCACCTCAGCCCGTCACAGGGCTATTTTTCCCTCCCTGTAGCCTTTTCAAGCCTGTGGTTTGCTTTTCCCACCTTGTATGTTGATTTCTAAAGCGTTATTGACAGATTGTTACCTGTATTCAATAAAGCAATCAAAGTGAGAGCTGTGAGAATAGAACCCGTCTGTTCGGACTGCTCGGGGAGCTGCGGGCGATACACTCCCATGTACCGTAATCAGTGGATTAACTCACGCACTCCAAATATGGGAAAGTCTCTTAATACAATATTAATGTATGCACATATACATATTTCTAGTATCAGAGTGATGTATTCATATCTCGTATTCCTGTTGATTTACTGGTGTTAAATTGATATATTTTTGTAGTTACAAATAGAATTCACTAGACACCAAAGTGTAACGTACAAAAACACAAAGAGACATGTTGCCTCTAAGTAGGCTTTACTTAAAATGCCATTACAATAAATGGTCTTGGCGTCGTTATGGCGTCATACAAGAATTGGTGATATTTTAACAGAGGCAGCAATTCGTCTCGTGGTCTCTTGGAGCTTCCTGGCATCTTCGCGGAATAAATCCTAATTAAAATCCAGGTTGTTGTTTTCGTACACCTTTTAGCTGTAAAATCAGACGATGATGTTAACCGCACCGACGACGGAGACAAAGATGACTGACAGAATTTTACTTGAACTTGTCCACAACGTTAACGACCCAGTTGTTCAAAGATGACTTAATATTTACATTTTCTTTTCTACGTTTAGAATTAACATTTGTAGTTGCCCCCCTTCCCTATACACACTTGATTGAAACGATAGCTGAACGATCGGTGCTCAAAGAGAACAATAACATCAATATGAGATCAATACATATTGTGTGAGAAGTATTGATGATCAACTGACATTCAGTTTATAATCCGGTGGAATCTACTCTGCATAGAGGTAGTTAAGTATGAAAACCTGCTCAGTTTATTAAATAAATTTACTTTTCACCTGCCTAAATCAGAGGCCGGAAAAATTCCGTATAGTTTCGTTTTATTAAGTTTGAAAAAAGAAATAGAAATGCACCCATTGACTTGTATGACGTTTTCAACGTAGTTGGCCCAGATTCCGGGTGTTTGTTATTGCAGAGGATTTTAATCGTCACGAAATTACCAGACGTCTGATAGCAAGCTGTGTGTATCTCTATCTGACTGGAACTTTTTTAATGACGATGAAGATAGTTTAGTTTTTATTTCACGTCGTCTGGCGATTAAACATGAGTACCGAACATGGGCGTGGAAAATATTCCTGCTAAGATAAATCATCCTAAAATTTCAGGCTGTAATAAAGCTACACAATCGAAATCACTTTATTGGTGGCTCGTAGAGAGTCACCTTATTGGTTACTTCGGGGGATTTGTAACATCCTGTCCAGGGGGTTGTTAACACCTTTGGCAGTTTTATGATAATTAGGTAGGCCTAATTTAACCTGCAGTCATTGGTTGGAATTTGTTTACACAGAATGCTGCCATGACGTCATTATGCCATGACGTGCATTGCCACCAATTGGGTCAAGGATGCAACGTCATATTTGTATTTTACATGATTGTCGTTTTTATTTACGAACACATTTTTTGTACACATTTTATGGAAAAAAATATGTATCAATATTTATTCAAGTGAAACTCTAGATATGATCGATATGTCAATAGTTTATTGCACCTCTCCTGCCTGCAACTTTTAGAGATACAATTTTTAATTTGGTGCAATTTGAACAATGTTGCGCATTTTAACAAAGATACAGATAGCGTATTATAATGTATCAAGATGGAACGTAATTATGGATAATTACATACCATTTCCATTTCGGACATAAGACTTTATCTTATCATCGCATATTTTATGCTTCCTATTCTATCTTTATTGTTTTGTTTAGAATATCAAACGGTCGCAAAGACCTTGAAAAACTGCTGCTACGTAATTTGCATCTTTCGTTTCTCTATTTACAATTTGATCTTCATTGTTTATTTTGAACTAGTTGTTACACTCTTTAGTGCAAAAAACTCAAATGTAGATTTGTTATATCCCGTCCCCCCCCCCCTCCACCCTCTGCATTCCAAAACGCAAGCTCAGCGGTACTCTACGTGTTCACGTGTCACGTGGCCTGTGCAATAGGTAGATGTACTAACATGATGTACTACACACAGGTATTCCAATAAGTACCTATTTGTGAATAACTGAAATATGAATGTGTCAGTGAGCCATAAAAAAGGAAAATAGGTATGACGCCCGGCTGTTAATATGGACAACAGTCGAAAACGTTTTGGCTGCGCAGTGAACTCGTGTCGTAAAAAGTTCAATTTTATCCCGCTCTCCTTTTGGTCCGTAGTCCGTGTCTCATTAGCCTATGTTGTGGGTAGCCCTTTAACGAGCCCACCCTGATCGAACACATCGACCTATTTCCCAGAAAATCAACAGGGAGGCTCCTCTGACATTTCTGCGGTTCAGCTCTCACCCGCAGCTGGCAGTAAACAACCACCTCCCGTGAGCAACGGTTTCCCTTTAATCAGTGGTCGGGTGCTACCTATGTGTGAGACTAATTAGAAGAAAGAGTGTATCTTGGGGATCATAAGGACCTGTCAATGAAAAGTTTTTCATGATGAGCATGTAGGTCTATTCACGTGTGTGGTAAAATTTGTTCAAGAATTTGATCTAATTAGTGATTTCATACAGTGTGCAGAGCAAAGTGGCTGTGAAGAGACAAGCCACCAAGGTGGAATTCTTCATTCCTTGTAATTTTCTTTGTACTTTACTGATGGGCTCAAAACTTTTTACTCTAGAGGGATGGAGGAGGGGTTGAAATTTATCACTTTTACATAGTCATTTCTTTGATCAACAATTCAAATTGGTAGTTTTGACATGAAATTCAAACCAAATACAGGCTGTCTTGAAATAATAACCATAGTGGACATATTAATTATCTTCAGTTTCCATTGAAATGAAAATGTTGAACTTGTCACCACTACAAATTTTCTGTATGAAAATGAACATAAGTGGATACAGTTATTTTTCCTAAACAGATGTGGGCCTCACAGTTCTTAAATTCATTACATTTGTTGCCTTAAAATAACACAAATGTCCGTTTTCGGATGCGAGGCTACTTATCTGCATTGTAAAGACAACCTGTGGCATTTTCTACCAATTACTCAGTTTGAAAATTATCATATAAATAGAAAAATAGATATAATCCCCGAAAGGCCTTGAGAATGAGATAATTTACTAGCATCAATTTGGACGTGTGGATTAAACAATAGGAACAAGTATAATCCGAAAGACAAACAATTCCTCCGAGGCTATTGCATTACCAGTCTGAGCTTAATTCAATTTAAAATTTCTAACAGGACAAAAAGTGACAACTATGATTTCTATAGAAACACGTGTATAAGTATTTAATCTCGTTGTTATGGAGATGTAGTCTCTTGGTAACGGGTGTATTGTTATCCATTGTGTTGCTATTGAACTCTCGTTTTGCGCTGCCCTCCCAGTTAATTTAAATTCCAGCCTTATCCCCTCCCCACTTGATTACACCAATTATTTCTCGTCATTACCCTGTTCACTTGGGGTTCTGTAAACTGATGCTGCGACGGGTGGAGTGTTGCGTAAAAGAAATTAATTGAAATGTTCACATTGCAAGTAGTCTTAGCTACTCACTTGTTAGGTACTCCCAAAAGATCGGAAATCAGACACAATAGTGCCTTGTTTCTCAGATGCCATGAAATTTTGCGAATTCAAAGAAAAATTGTCAATTTTGGTCAATCTTGTGATGTAAATAATAGTATACTTTAAATATCTATAGTGAACAGACAAATTTAAGACTATGATGTATGTATGTTTGTTTATCAATTTTACAGTTTTCTAGTTGGACACACACACCTGCATTCCAATCACACTATCACCATTCTTCTGTCGACTTCCAGTGCAAAGTGTCCGAGCCCTTATCTAAACAAAATGATGTCCCTTTTCAAGCCAATACATATTTAATTTGAAGAAATTCATCCGCGAATTAACACGATGTCAGCTCGTCCATGTTCGTGTTCACTGCTCGCACTGCAATTATGACACCTGAGCGTGACGCAATGAAAACAAGGTTATGTCAGTGATGCTCAATAATTAACCAGTATTGAACTTTACATTGCAAATTATAACACCTGAACTACTTCGGCATAAACCACAAAATAACAATAACCTCATAGCTAGAGTAAATTGGAATGTTTTCAAAAAGTTTATTTTAGGACAATATTTTGGGCGATTATTGATAATTTTAACGGTCAATGCCAGTAATAAGAGAACGTAAAAACCGTCTTCTAAATTCCAACCAGACGGGAAAATACTGTACTGTTAGTAAAAATGCTGGTAATTTATCACATTTTGAGTGACAGTGATGAGTTTTTCACGAGAGATCCTCAAATGTTGCAGAAAATTGACTAATTTGTCAGGGTCAGCCCTCCTCTCAGCTTGGTGTAACAGCCTCCCACATCACTGCAGTACACACGTTTCATATCCCTTCACAGATTTGTCTTTTGCTTGAATTTTATACATGTTCACCACAGCTTGCAAAAACCTCAAAACAATTACGATGAACAAAACTGGACGACTTTTGAACCTGAGGCTGAGAGATTTGGTTGATCTTCTTTTATTGTAATGGACAGTCCATCTTTTCAATCGAAATATTGATTGTGATTTCGTAACACAATAATTTTGAACTAAGTGCATAAATTTTGCCTTTTTGACTCTTAAGTTTGCAGGAGAAATTAAAAGAACAAAGGAATATTTTTTAATATCAAGTGTAAAAATTCAAAAAAAAAGAACATCCTTTAAAATTCACGTAAAAATATGTTTTGGGGAAAAACCAGAACCAAGGAACAAGGGAGACAGGTGTGGAGCACCAGGGCTCGTGGCTGTCAGTCACCGCCGGGATGAACAGGCAGCGCGGCGGACTGAGACGGGAGAGTAACGCAGGGGTAATGGACGTTTCGTTTTCCCTGTGCATATTCATCGCTTCTCCAGACTTTCTTGTCCACAGATGCTTTTCAGATTTTGTATCTGGCTACGATAGTGAGTAATGTAGGGGAGGAACGGTTTCTGCGTTAGATCTGGAATTCGAGATCATTTATTTGTCTCCACTGCTGCATTCCCTAAATCCAGCAAGAATTATTGTTGGTAACTTTCAAAGAAAGAATTCAAGCTGAATTCAGTGTGTACAGATTTCAAACTGAATTTACCGTGGAGCATTTCAGTAACAGCAAAAATCTATTCATTTTCAAAAGTTTAAACCTAAAATTTGTATCCCGGAATATTCTGAAGCTACGTTGTTGACCACTCCCCTGCCCCGGTGTGCGGTACTTAACAACTTACATCCAATATACTATCTGGTAAATTTATTGAATCAGAGAATAGGAAAATACTTATTCCGTCTTGTCCAGACGAAAGAGCAAAAACTGTTGATGACAGTAGCACAAGTGGTTGTTTTTCAGTTGCCTCTCAAAATAAAGACTTCAACTTTACAAGTATTTCTAACAGCTATTTATCAGCGATGCTTAGAAGCAGCTGCTGGAATTCTTTGACCTTACTTCCAGACCATGAGACTCAGTGAACTAATGGCTGTAGATCTTTTTCTTAATTAGATGCTCACATTCTTCGGGGGAAAATTGAAAAGGCAGAGACCTTCGGTTTCGGTTATTCTCATTTAAAGTTTTTACACGAACATTTGTGTGTTTTGGTCACAAATTTAGAGAGAAGCAGGCAGGCAATGCGTCCTACTTGGGTGCACAAGTCTCTAAATCTGTGGATTTGGAATAAAGCAAGATTTGTACAATTTTTGCAAATTGTTGAAATGTAGAAGACACAAATACAACACAGGATGGATACCTTACTGTTTCCAAAACAAAAAAATCAAGATGTTAAAAAGACTGATTGAAGAATTTCACACATTTGCACGTGCACACGTGAGGAAACGTTAGTCCTTTGTTTTTAGCTAGTCTATGTATAATGCACTAAAAGGAAATGAGGAGCATATTGAATGTTGGAGTGAGCCAATGTTTGTGTTTGTATTTATGGTAACCAGGCAGGAACCGCTTCCCAATCACTTCCGCTATCAACTTCCTCCTGCATGTTTCTCCATGGACATGATGAATATTTTTCATCGTTCAATGGTCTCTCTCGGTTTTCTTTCTTTTTTCAAACAATTTGTTTTTCAAACATATAATACTTTTGTAGAATATTTTGTCACACACAATTGAATGTCCCTTTATGGTCCCGGGCAAGGCTTCAATGTACATTTGTTATCACATTTTAGCTTTCATTGGGGAAATGAAAACTACCCATTTTTACGACCAAAAATAAGAGTAGCTTGCGTTTTAACCTTGAACTTTGTGTCCTTTTTTACCACATAATTCCCACTCAGAGAAAGTTTTCCTGTCGTCACTCGTGTCATTTTAGTAAAAACAATTAACAACTGTCAATGGGTAATTCAGATACTTTTTGCTGTTATTTTTTCTTCACTAATTGGCACAAATTTAGCGCAGTTGAAACCAATTTGTGTTAATCTGTAGCTGGCATGTAAGCTGATAGTGGGCAGAAAGGTCAGGGTCTTGCACAATAATACATAATTATACGGAATCACTGAGATGATGATATATACCCTCACTCTCCCTGATTCCCTGAAAACCCAGAACCTAAATCTGGCAGATTTTTTGCTGAGGTTAAATATTCTTTCTGATTGGAAACCATTCAATTGTTCAATTTCCAATGGAAGCTGATTTAACTGGATGATGGGTACTCTTTCCGAATTCATTGACCCAAGGACAATTTTAAGACACCTTTCAATGTTCAGTTTACCAGTTGAGTCTCTGTTTCAACTCGTCAAAATTTTCTGTAAGTATGTTGGAACAAAGATGACAACAGAATGTAAATTGTTGGAAGCAACAGAAGAGGAGTGTTAACCAATGTGTACTAACAACATTGCGAGGTGTTTTTATTTTTCAATTTTAACACCAAATAACAACATAATTATAATGAGTTATTTTTCTCCAAAAATGTTGTGTTTTATCAGAACATGGAGAAGCTAAAATTGACACAGTAAAATCTTTCGTAAGCAATTGTACTGACTGACATACATCTTTTGTGATAAAATAAAAAAAACGTTCATGCGTGCACGTCACATTAAACTTTGTACTCAGGGTCGTTTTGTTTACAATGTAATTAGTAGTGCAGCCTGGAGTGACACATTAGCACCCAGAAATGATGTCATAATGAGTTCAATGTGTCACATATTGCTGATAAATACTTGTAATGATGGGGACCTCATGTTTATGACCAAGATACCGAGTCCCTAAATTATTTTCCCCTCGATTAGCTAAGTAGTAAAATCTCCAGGACAAAAGGTAATTGTGAAACTATCGTTTTTCTGAAATAGAAACAATTAGTGTTTTTTTTATAAAATTGGTGACAAAATACTAATAAATTTTAGATAAATGTGACATTGAACTTCACATCTACGATCAGTAAGGTTAAGAGAGGTTTAAGAAAATAGAAAGTACAGATGTAGATAATACTTTGCTACCTTTTTTGTTAGTCAAATATTTTCTAATGATTCCACATGAGCTTATTTATGCAGTCGAGATTTTGCAACGGACTGCATACTTCTTTTATTAAAAGCCATACAGTAATCTGAAGATACAAGTTGTATTGTTAAAAATTATAATTGAGTTTAGTAGTTCTGACACAGTACCTCTAATATCCTAGGCATTTACTGTTACTGTCCTTGTAAAGACAAGTTAATAAATTACATAAAGACATGACGGTGTTAGTATTATACTCAGTGTTATTTGTTCACAAATAAGTGCGACTTTGTTTTCAAGTTATCAAAGTAAATATATCCAATAGTATGACACCCGTTTACATAAGCCGAAATCTTGTTTTTGAATTTTCATAGAAAATACACTGGCACTTCACTACGGAATCTGGTAAAGTCATCATGGCAAATTATAAGGGGAACCGGTAGCCATTTTAGTGGCATTTTAACAAATTAGGGCCATGTGTTAATGCGATATATAATGTTATACACAGAGCACCAAGTGGTGAGGTGTGGTATCCTCATTAGCTTGTGATGAATGGTAATTATTTCTACTTTACGGTCGCTTATGACATTATGCAGATGAAAGACGATTACTCTGGGGTATTCTGAGGAATGAGGCAAATCTGAAATGTGAAAGGCAGGGAGGTGGAGGGTGGAACCTCCCGTTTCATGCGCAATCCATGCCGACTCCCGTGGGACCCTTCAACGATGAAACGTTGAAGGATGATGTTCTGCGTCAATTCTGAACCTTTTTCTGAAATCTATGTTTGAGTAAGTATGCGGTGTGTGGTGTACTCATTGACGTTCAAGAGCTGTTGCATTTTTGCGGAGACGTCTGTGCTGTCATTTCACTATTCATAGTTTTTCCGTCAGTACTTTTCTCAAGAATCCTGTGAAATGTAATGTGGAAGACATCTCATCTGTGGTTGAACTGAACGCAAGCAGAATTCAAACCGCCTTTGATTACTGCCATATGTGTGTGTTTGTGAGTGTGTGTGTGTGTGTGTGATGTCCATTTAAAGCTTCGTTTTGTGTTGTGTACAGACTACTGCAATGTTTGTCTCTCTTTCGGTTTAATATTAGATCTATTCGGTCCCTCTCTATCCAATGAATTTTGCATCTAACTTTCCATGCAGCAGTATGGTTTTACATGGACGTTATGTAGCCTTTATGATATATGTACACACAGATCACGTCTGACTGCACAAATAGCATGCGAATGAAGCAATACACGCGGTGCGCTTATGATTCCATCAAAAATGTATGAATCCAGTTCAGTGAGTGTTGTGCCCGGTCAGGCGTGAGACGTAATAAATTAGTGTTAGTACTTTTCTATTATGCAACATTAATAAAAATGCGGACAATATTTCATAGTAAATTTAATGTTTTTTCGGGATCTATTTGGTGAACCCGTAAATCTGTACACTGAGTACTAGTAACCCATTAAAATTGTTAGGATTGAACCTCTCTTCTTTATCAGCTCCCTTATCCATGGCCCCCTTCTCTTTTCCCCGACCCCCTGCTGATCTAATTTGTCGGTAACCCTTGCTACCCTATAAACATTCGCTATTACTCAATAGTACTCAGCGGATACTAATGTATACTTCAGTGGCGATCCCAGAAGATTGTACGCGTTCGTGCTATTGATAGAATACCAAGCATTGAATAATAGGCATCAAATCTTCAAACATTATGAAATATTTCCGAGTGCGTGTAAGGAGATAGCATTATATCCGAATGCCGAATGGATGACCTCATCATTCATTCATTTCATCATTTCATTCATTCATTCATTCATCATTTCTGTGTTTGACTCATTATTCTTGGATGTCATCTACTCTTTTCATGTTGAAGGAAATTTACAATTTTAATTTACGTTGTTGAACGTTTCAGACGTTCTTATTTTTAACTCCTCCCCCCTCGATTTCACAAGATAAAGCCAATAAATTCAAGTGACGTATTGTTCCTGGGACTGATGTTGCCACTGCAGGACGGTGGCTTCATTTAATCGCATTGCAGAAATAACTAAGTTGTGAAGTTTCCAACTTCGCGAGGTCCTCCACTTGTGTAAAGTAATCCTTGTAGCTGAGGGCCAAACTAGATTTCTATCACTGAACATAAAGCACTTTTATCAAAAGCCTCTAAAGTTGTTTATGATTCACTAAACACCAATATATAACACAAGGATTTACTGAAAATCTTTGTGTGCTGCCGAATAAAAGGAAATCTTTCATCGCTCGAAAAAATAAAGATAATTGCTTATCACAGATACAAACCAGTGTTTGTTAAAGCCCTTAAATCGCACAAATATTATTGCAAAATATTGCCTCAGTGATCACTTGAAAGTGGTCTAATTTTTGTTACGTTTTCCACTTGGAGAATTCCACCACTGTTAAATAGACTGCATTTATCCAACTCGATCAAGCATCATATTTCAGTAGTTGATGCTTAAGGATGACATTGCTAATCTTGATCTGGTTTTTCTAAGAGAATTCTTCCAGATATGATAATCATGTTGACAGCGGCTGGGTATAGGGTTATCCCTCTCACATTGTGCGCGGGACAATGAAGCAATTAACTTGTGCCGTTTAGCATTAAACATGTTGATAAATTTGTCATGACAAGAGGAAATTTGGCACTGAATTTTTTAAACCTTGAAACTGGTACCAAACAGTCAGTGTGTACAATAAATAACTACGGGAAGTTTTCTCCCATAGTACTTTGTACCATAACTTTTTAGTTAAAATATAACACAGTCAGCAGCTGCAAATATTTGGTTTTGTCTGACTATTCATTTTTGCCACAGCACAAAACCCACACTTTTTAGCCAAAGTTTTGGCAAAATTTCATCGTGCTTTGTGCTACTTTCGGTTTACTTTACTTTACTTGACGACCAGTGTATCAGTTCTACGACCGTAATGCAAAACAAATTCGTGTAATTTAAGATAAATTTTCTGTATTTTACAATAAGACAAAAAAAGGTTATCTACAATGATTGTCATGGAAACACAAGTGTGTCGGTCTGGAGTAAAGAAGAAGTCTTTCTAGTCTACCAGTTCGATGCATGATAACATGTAAAATTGGAAAGAGGAAAAAAATACGGATCTAAATCTCGTACTTAACATTCATTACATATTATAAACCTTAAAATTACCACTTACTGAATAATGATAAAAATCTTATATTACATCATAAGAGGGAACTTACATTGACGTATGAACATCTGAACATGAAGTGATTTCTTTAACAAGTGCAGCACATTTTGCATTTAACGTGGTGTGTGCTTGAATTAGGTTTGTCAAATGAATAATGTCTATTTATTTTGTTACCTTCAATAGGTGTCAATTGATATTCACTATTTGCTTTATACCACGAAGAGTGTCCGTGTGCACACATTTACCAGTAGGAGTTTTGATGACCAATTCTCCCGGTTTATTTGTTATCCTGTTTAGTTCCAATATTTGTCTGTTTGTCTGTCTATATTCACACTCTGCTTAGGTTTATATCTTCAGGTAAATACGCTGACAATGTTACTGGAGTAATCAGGAGATTCCCCTGGTATGAACCAGTGATTATAACACTTCTTTTCGTGAGTTTTCTTCACAGGAATTTCATAAGTTTTTTAAGAGGGTTTCAGTACTCAATATTTGCTACAGTCATATGCTGGATACGCGGATGTGTTCTTGTACGGCGTTCTAAACGAAGCTGCAGAAAGCTGACAGCTCTGAGACGCGGCCTGTCCAAACATGTTGGCGTAGGTGCTTCCTGACGTCATGTCAGGTGTGACGTCACCGGGAGGCGGCGTCATGTACCAGGCGTTGAGTGCGTTCGCTCGAGAGTACGCTTGTGGCGCCTGTAGCGCCTGTGGCGTTATGTTAAGAACGTTCGGCGTTGACGATGGGATGAGAGATGAACTTGAGGCGTTCTGTGACGTCATATCATCCTGAATAGACATGTGTTGACGTGATGACTGATCCTGAAACACCGCCTGGCTGCAGTGATAGTTGTTGACGGGAGAGGCCTGCGTGGTAGACCCCTGGCTACTGCAGCTCGGGGAACGATAAGTGTCTGTGCGATAAGTGGGCAAGGACTGCGGTGTGAGCAGGCTGGAGCTGGAGCCGCTGGATCCGGTGACTCCTCCGAGCATCCCTCTGCTGTTCATCAGAGCCGAGGTGTAATCGCTACTGGCACTGCTAGACGACATTGATGTCATGATGTTTTCTACGGAGAAACTGTTCATTGAACTCGAATCAGGCACCGATGGGTCCTGTGGTATGGGTAAGGCGCTGTGCGAGTTGTTAGCGGCCGATTGCGATCCGGTAGACCCAGCTCCAACGCTCATGCACTCAGAGCGACCAGTCGGGGAGGCGTCGAGAGGCTCTAGCTTTGTTGTGACGAGAGATGATGACAATGCAGACTTACTTGATACGTGATGATCGGCTTGAGATTCGGTCTTGAGACCTGCGCCGTGATGATGATCCAGGCTGCTGTGGAGACCGTGATGGTGGTGGTGCTGCTGCTGCGAGTGATGGGAATGCTCCGGGGGACTCGCCGTGGGCTCCGGGGTACCTCTGGAATCTACCGGCGATCGAGCTTCAGAGTTGCTTCCGTCACTGGCTCTTCTCTCGCCCTGCTCTCCGAGCCCGGGTGTACCTTCTCCTGAAAACTTGGCCCTCTCTTCCTTCTCTTTCATAGCATCTTTCTTCTTGAACCTCCGTCTTCTTCGCAAGTAACTACCGTTGTCAAACATGTTGTATGAATCTGGGTCCAGGGTCCAGTAGCTGCCTTTACCTGGCTTCTTGTCATCTCTCGGGATTTTTATGAAGCACTCATTCAGGGACAAATTATGTCGGATGGAGTTCTGCCAGCCTTGCTTATTTTCCCTATAATAAGGAAACCTGTCCATGATGAACTGGTAGATACCGTTCAGAGTGACTTTCTTGTCTCCTTGGCTCTGAATCGCCATCGCAATGAGGGCTATGTACGAATACGGCGGTTTTACCATATCCTTCGGGTTGGGATGCTGTGGCTGGCCGTACATCGACGGAGCGTAAGGAGAGGCGCGGGTCATCCCGTACTGGTCCATGGCAGATCCCCCGTACATGGAACTCATGCCTCCCATCGCAGCCATGCTCCCGTAGCCTCCTGCGGCGTGTCGGTAGTAGTTGTCCGTGTTGTAGAGGGAGGACAGCTGAGGGGAGACCATGCTCAGAGAGGCGGCCGCCGCCGAGTTACTCATCGCGGACATCGCCATGCTGTGGCTCGGGTAGCGCGCCTGAAGGGTGCTCGGCTGCATTTCGGACAACATCGGGGAGAAATACTCAGTCGTCGCCGTGGTGAATAAAATTCAACCGTTACTTTCGCACAGTTTGTTGAACTTTTAGGAAATCTCACAAAGTCACTTTGTCACTGTCCATTCAAGAGATCCTTAATCTGGTCCCGAGATTTTAAAAATTCATTGCCACTAAACATGCACTTCCGTGTACAACAAAATTCCAGATGCAGCAATGTCCAGTTAGTACTACCGTTGTGGTCGTGTGTTCCTATGTTGTTCCTCGGATGAGGCTTATCGCTTCAGTGTTTGTCAAATAAACCAAAGAGTTCCCGAACGTTTGGGTCTCTTTCGCACTTGAAAACTCAAGATGGTCTGCTCGTGTTGCTACTCATCACAAAAAGTGTTGCTTCTTCGGTTACACTGCAACTAGTGGGGAGACACACCCTCTCACAAATATCCACCAATAGTGCATGCCCATTGCAGATACCTAGTGACGTCACAGACGAGAATGGGCGTGAGCGTCTGTCTGCAGCCATTTTTTTCTCTCCTGCGTCCAATTTACACTTTGATAAGCAAGTAAAATTAATTGCTAGTTTCATTTCAAGCGGAATGAAAAAGGAAAAAGTCCAACTCGATTTGGCATTGTGAAACCTTGTACAATGATGCTTTGTTGTTGAAGATACACTATCTCAACTATACGGTTGACGAGTTTGTATTATTTACCCAATTCGGTGCCCGTACCCTCCTCCACCCGCTGCGAAATATTATGTATTTGCTTTGAGTTGATTCTAAACAATTTAAGCGACAGAGGAAATAATACTATAATGGAATAATAATATACTCGAAGCAGAAAAGTATCCCTCATTTTATAGGCTACCTTATCCTGGTTATGAAATTCGGTAGAAACGTCAAAATTCCTGAATAAAATATCGAGAGAGCTCGCACAGAGCTGCCATTGTTCTCGGTCGTTATGAATAAGTAACATTATTCAGTGATAATAAAATCAATCATGGAGGCTGCTCGAGGTGAGTGTTTTCATATTTCCTAATGACGAAAATGATAACAGTGTCAAAGATAATAGTCACGGTCGATTTAATCCAATGGGGCTTTTAACCGTAAAGGAAAAACCCTTCGTAGAAAGTGAGTAAATACATTATCCATATATATTGACAATTACTAGATCCATAAGGCTTAAGATATTTTGTCAACGATTTTCAATCGCACAGCACCTTTTTACCTGGAACAGGTGACGTGCTATTGTTCCCTGAGAGAAGAAAGTGTGGATGAAAGATAGACAGTACGCATTCGGCAAAATATAGGATTAATCAGGGGATAAAGACTGAGGTGTTTTTGTACTGAGTTAAGCTTTAAGAACGTAGGGATGATGAGTTTCGATGGTCGTCTTGTATATTAAAAGCGAAGACTTAATCTGCGTGAATCGGTCTATGGGGTGACTACATCTCGCTGAAATGTATACAAAATTGTGGGGTGTGTTTCTTGTGAGAATTCTAATTTCTAAAACCATTTAAAAAATAAATAGTTTGAGGAAATATGTTGGTTATATATAAGTTTTGAAACTACGCTGTATGTCCATTTGGCCTCCAACTCACAATTTTTACTTTATCAGTAAAATAACACTTTTGACAACTCGTAAAATGCTTCTTCAAGTGAAATCGCAAATGTAGAGAAAATCATTTTTTTCCTTTTATCAGAAACTAACCCCCCCCCCTTCAGATTAAATTGCCTCGATTTTAGCCACACTTAATAACCTTTCCAGAGTTTAAACATTGACAGTAGCGACTGTGAAAAAGACATCAAACTGCGAAGGAAGTCTGTCACCATTCTTGTGTACCAGGTAATATGCGTTTAGGGTTCAGATAAAGTTATCGATACTCGATCAAAATCGACTAATTTCGAAATAAAAGGCTGGGCAAGGTCACTATGGTTATTCAAGCTATGATACTTGCATACAGTTCTAACATAGCTATCCTCAAAAGAAATCCATTTCAAGCCGCGGAGACCGTAAATTCATTTAGTTTCCATAAAATTTCGAATTTATTTTGTCCTTAGATGGAATTCCTTCCTAATCGGTTCCAAAAATGGCATTGAATTGGAGCATTATTTCCGACTAATAGAGTGGGGTGCGAGATATATGGGTAAGTTTAAATCAATTTCTCATCACAGAAGGCTCGTCTATTTGCCTGCTTACAATACTCCCCATACAACTTCTCTACCTGGCTTTAAATTGAATTTCTTTCAAGGTTTGCTTCACTTTATTGCGGCCATTGTTAACGTTTGGATTTGCCTCGAGGCTACGGGATATACTGTTTATTTTGCGCCTGTCAAGCGCTCATTGCAAACACAAAATGTTCACATTGCTAGTTAGGTTCGGGAGGGAACTTAAAAAGACTTTGGTTAATGATGGAGGGACTTTTTCTCGCCTCTGAATTTACCTTTTACTCACTCAGAGCTAGCTACAATTAAACCTTAAATTGACCAAAAAATCCCCACTCCTCGTCATAAAGGGAGAAATAATGACGCACAAATTGAGAGATTTCTTTGAGATTTTAATTATGTTTTCTTAGAGGGCAAATTGGGTCTTCATTTGACGGGTTAAATCTTGAATCACGTTGGACAAAATGTACTGATACTGTACTAACAAGAAGGGTAACTTATAACCACGTCTTTATGGCTTTGATATTAGATAGAATTAATAAACTCAGTATCAAATGCCTGGGAGGAATATTACAATATGTGACGAGGGGGGAATTTTATATGATTTTCCACTAGAAAGCCTGAGAAAGAAACGAACGTAGAATGGCGGTTAGTGCCTGGAGGGTTTTGGCTGCGGAGACTGGCGGGGGAGACCCCCTCACACTCGCCCGAGCTGAATCTTCCGCCCCACCGCGTGCAATCATTCCACCTCACCGGCTCAATCTCCCAAACTTCTCCGGAACATCAAGTCGACAATGCGTGCTCTTAACTCATCTAAATAATACATATTTTTGCTAGAATTTATTCAAGACACGAAATCTGTTTTCTTTAACAATATTCTGTGTTTAGCTACAATATTAGCCTGAGATTTGGCCGCTTGGCAGTTTATATGTTCAACCATTCTAACCAAGTAAATCAAGGGTGATTTTACAACAAGCATGGCTGTACGTCTCTGTGTATTGCTCTTGATTTGTAATGCCTACAAGTTGGTTTCTTTAACGCCAGTCTTATTTCTTCGCCAAACAAGTTATTTGTTTTCTGACAACACCCAGATGATTACAATGTTGATAGGAATAAGTCTCACTATCCACTAAAATATACGGCACCGAATCTCAGCTTCCCAGATCCAGCTCCTCAACTCTCTTAAATCCGCTCAAGTCAAATTTTTTCTACTCTCGAGTTGAGAGTCAATTTTTTGCTCAATGTGTATCTTAAATAATTACAAGTTTGCACAGGGAACATGTTATTTTAACTTGCGTATGTATTAATGGGTTTTTTTTTTGACAGAAAAACTGGATTCTAAGTAAAGAAAGGCATTTCGGTTCAGGCATATGTACAATTGCGTTCATGTGTTCATAGTGACACATTGGCTTGCTGGACCACCTGTCTTTTGCAGCCACTTTTCCTTGTCATCTCCTGATCATGTCTGTGAGGTCAGATGTCATTTCATTGTAAGGTCACTCGCAATTTGTGGCCGTTTCCCCGTGGTAAGTTTTGTACGTACATTTTTGTTGTGATATTCTGAAACACGGATAAAGCTCAAATTCACAGAAAAATTAAGTTGTTAGTAAAATACCAGATCTAATTTTTGATCAAGTTGCATTGTAATTGCAGATTGATCGAAAACCAGAAATCAAATCAAATCAATCAAATTTTTGTGTGCTTGGAACACAGTACAAAATGACCGTAATTTATACTCTGGTTTCAAAAGATTCAAATGAACTGTATTGCATTTTCTGAAATATAAAACAAGGCTACCAGAGTTTGCGTACTGGTCCAAGATAAAAAACATCGACGGACGTTGATTTTTTCGAAAACATATCTGGGACTTTGATTGGGTGATCTTAAATGAACAAAACTGATGGAAGTGAATGTTGAAACCTTTCTGCATGTACCCTAGTTAGGCCCCATAGCCACTGGAATTCAAAGAGAAGGGTACAAGTTGAGCTGACAGTAAAAATTCTTGTGCTTATTTTACAAACTTGGATGAGCCTTCTGTATAAATGTGCCCACAAGCCTCTCGATATCTCAGCCCCAGCCTCCTATCCAGTCGCAACTGCGTATTTTCACAAGCGGCCGAATTTTGTTTTGTGAATTAACAAGCTTCCAGATAAAATAATATATACAGTAAAATCAAGCTTGTAAAATACAACAACATATTTAACTGCTAAGTAAGTAATAAAATGTTGATCTGCAACACGTATTTAACTGCAAAATAACCGTTCGGTGTTGATAGGAGCAATAAAAGGCGGAGAATGCTGCAAAATAAAACAACAAAAGGATTAAGATTCTGTTTTAACCTTTTATTGAGCTGATTACATTTACATACAAATTTCATTACGTGGGACTGAAGAATTATGTGCTTCAAAATTGAGTTGATTAGCTGTTCTGTCGTCTCACGTGGTGAATTCAGGAACAAGGGCAATTATTTCTTGGTTCTCATCAATGTGGGAAGATAGACTTGTCACAATTTCAGAGGTTTCAATGGCTCACAAATATGACTCACAGATGTCCTTAAAAAATTAAAGAAAATACTGTTTCTATTGAGTGACCATTGTCGCAGTCCCTTGCTCGGTGAAGTTTGGCAATGATGCAGCACAACTGTGCTGAAATGTGTGTGGTAAAATAACCTTTGCTGCTGCAAAACGCAGTGTTCTAACTTCCAGTGGAGCCGTCAGAAAATAAGTTGACAAGTCGAAGTAATAAAAAAGATTGAACATTTTGTCAAATTTTTAGAGTTTTCTATTTCTCAAAAATTAAGGGAAAATGAAAGAACGTAAGGAGGTGTGGATGGGTGGGTGTGTTTGGATGTAAACAGGATGAGTGGGTACAGGCAATTAGTGCCCTTCAGAATTACCCAGCCTCGTGTGCGGGCCATGCAAGCAAAGCTTTTAACGTCGTAATCCAGTGTCCGTGATACAGAAGCTAATTTATTATTTTACTTGCTTCCTATCAGTTCGCTAATTATTACCAGGACGATAAACTAAAACCTCTGACACAGTTACCGTCGGAGTCTCGAGCTAATTGGCCGATTTCACACCGAGTTCGCGGGGGTTGAATTGAAAACAGAATTTTGAAGTGCTGTAAAAACTTTGAGTCGACCCCCCGCGTGCGCGACCGGGATTTGCTCGGCTTCTGATGTGCGTTACAACGTCACGGGGCGCACACCCGAATCACGTTGCACGTATTTACAGAACCTAATCCTCTTTGGGCCAGCTTGGATTAAGTTAAACCATGGGATACATGAGATTTGAGTACTGGCAAATAGAAAGCAGCTTTCAAGTTGAACCGTACACAAGAATATAGTTTCGAGGCTAAGTCCTTCCTTCTGTTACAGATTCAAAACTTCAAACAGTTGACCAACGGCCACTTTTTCCTGCTACTTGCATCTCTTTTTTTTCCTGCAAAAGTTCAACACAAATCCATGCCCTTTATTTGTTTGATACAATATTTAGTTCACTTTTGAGAAGCATTTACGATGCATTTGTGAAAAAGAAATAAGTGTTTTTACACTCTACTAAATTGGCCAGTTTGTAATCAGAACATTACTACCAATTTACTTTGAATCTTCTTTCCATAAATTGGTACATATGAGACATATTTTATTTGCCAAACATGTCAGGAATTTTGATGAGTTTAAATGTCCTTTTGAGTTGAATCATATAAAGGATGGATTATTTCTTGGAAATTGCACAACAGATCTACCAAAGTGAAATTCACAAAAATAAATCAATTGCTGTGCTGTGAATATCGGACACTGTGCGATATTTTCCTGAAAACGGTGCGAAAGCCACAATAAATTTAAAGCCTAATGATTAATATATTATTTTAGGTGTGAATGGAGACAACGGTTTTACTTTCATTGTTTAGCAAGGTTTCTCCGATCCCTGACACGTCGTCTTCTCTCCCGCTGCCGCTCCACTGTGTGCGTGTTCATCTCGGTCCCGTTGCGCTGAGCTCTGCACTCGTGATAATTGAAGCAAATTAATTAATGTTATTGTTGGCTAGAATAAACACTGAGACAGAGATAAATATGAAACCATTATGTGACTGAAACGGTTTAAATAAGACATTCAAGCGATTAGTACAAATTAAGTGCTTTTCAAATCGTGTTGTGTTTACATTAAGATTTAAAATTTCACTTGTCTTGAACTGTCGGCACGAAAATTTGACAGATGAGGAAAGAAAATGGCCACATAAAATTTGATTTGGCACAAACTGTACTTTTAATTGAAATCTGTTTGTAAATTTGACTAATCACAAAAATGCTTGAGGTATTTCAAGATGAAACTAAAATGAACGAGAAAATCCAGTTTGTGATAGGCGTTTGTAAGAGAAGTCGGTTTAAATGTACGAACTATCTGAAACTTTGTGTATTTAGAGAATCGGACAAATAGACAATGTGCAACTCTGTGTACAAATACAGGTTCAAGATTAATAAATACCAACGTGCGCCGGTTGAGCAGCAAAAATTCGTTTGAGGACATTTGTTGTGGGATGAAATCGGCCGTTAATTTGTTGTTAAGATAAACGGAGCTTCAGAAGATTCGTATTCAAATAGCTGTTTAACTGAGAAAAACGACAAAGTTTCATTCACCTCAATCGATTCAGAGAAAGACCGGTATTTGCGGCCCAGAATTCATTAAAATTGTAAAATAATGTTAAGGTTTGTTCACACGTACCGACATTTAGCCTGTCACCAAAATTCGGACCATTAAAGTTTTAACATTGTGTCAATGGTGACAGACCGACAGACAAACAGACGGGAATTGTTGGTGAAGTGAGAACACCTCCGTTTGTTGCCATGTAACTCAAAAAATAATTTCAGGCAGAATTTCGGTGACGGCCTAAATATCCGTATGTGTGAACGAACCTTTATTCACCAAGTGTGTGTCCATCTCAAGATATTTGCCGAGATGAGTTGGCACATGCGGGGATACATATCATTGTTAACAACGACTTTCTTAAGTAACACGTTTCAAAGAATATAGATCTAATCTAACTACTTTTATTTACCATAACTAAAACATATTTCAAGCTTGTTGAAAAGTAATAGTACCGCCGCAATGAAAGAACAATACCTGCTTGGAAAATTTCAAATACAATAGTAAATGTAATTAAAGTATTATTGATTTATTATTTGTTGCAAAGTGAATATTATTGGTACTGTACTGTGGTCCGAAAAAAAAGGTCCGTGCCTTGCAGAGGAAACTATGTTTATCTAGATCTAACATTTGGTAATCTGTGGATTATATTGAGCTGGATTCCTGAGGTCAGATATCCGGTCCTATCCGAGGATTATCTAAAACGGATTGCAGTCTCTATTGGGATCAAACATTCCAAACATCAAAAAGAGAGAGAAAATTTGCATCCCACCCGGAATCATTGGCGGAATAAATGAATATAAGTGCAAAACTTAGTCTCTTTTCAACTTTATTAGAAGTTTTTACCAAACGTAAAATGTGAATTTCCTTTAAATGGTTCTTTGGTATTTTTTTAAATCAACATTGCCGGAAAAATCACAGTTTCCAGAGGAACTATGGCGTGCAACATATTGAGAATTATTTTAAAAAGTTAAAATTTATTTTAGTTTCCATTGTCTGTTCTTTTTCAAATGAACGGGCTTTTGAATTGAAAACTATAAAATAAACAATAGTAAAAGTAACAAAAAAGAGTAGGCTCGTTTTCCTTGAAATAATCGAACAGTTTTATTGATGGAAGTTGAAATAAGACTAATAGTAAGTGACATGTGTGTTGAGAGGCTTCTATTTTAGAAGGGGGAAACAGAGAAATATTCGGAATATATTTCAATCTTTCATTCCACTGAACAATAATCCACACAATTGAATTTGAATATTTCTTAATTATTTTGTTGAAGGTTGTGTTGAATGAATACTCTCAATACTTCGGCGTCGTAAGAGAAATTGACATGATGGTATTTACATGTTTTTGAGATTTCAATGGAAGAACGTGAACTTTCTTACATGTAGAGATACAATGCAAGGTGAATAAAACAGGTTATGAAAATAACGTTGTGCAAACTTCCAGGCTGCTCACTTCTGTCCCCTCCCCCGTTGCGAAGTCACCTTGTGGGCTCTATTGTTGTTGGGCCGGTGTGGATGGAGTCTCGCCCCGGGGCAAATACATTTTACTCCCGTCAGCTCGCATCCATTTCCTGCGAAAACCTGACACATTGCACTCACGAAAAGTTCAAAATCTCAACGTAAAATATATAACGTAATCAACGAGAAGTGAAATGTGGATGTCACAGTGAATTTTGCTGTTTGTCAATAGACCGATTCAAAGGAAGTAAACAGAATTGAATTTTATGTCAATGATGCAAAAGTTTCAAATGTCTGCGACAGTAATGTCTACTTGTCAATGCTGGCTTTACTGGTTTATTTGAACGAACCGTTTACTACTGTAGATTACATGAATTTATAAATGACTTTTGAACGCGATGAATCCTTCGATATATTTCGGCCTTAATTAACAATGGTTGGTTTCCGTAAACAAGTTCAGTGCAAACACACCGAAGCACCCGGATGTAACGAACTCATGGTGGATCCAGGCAGTGCTATGTAACTTTCGCCATGTGCAGACTTGGATTTTGCACATTGTGTTTTCCCCTTCCCCAAACCCACCAGAAAAATATGGGATGGCGTTAAAATATTTCTTAAACCCACGCCATTGCTCCTTTCAATGCCAATGAATTTATTAATTACTCAATTTACTGTTTCCAATTTTGTAGCAACTTCCGTGAAGGGAGAAGTGAGCTTTTGAACAATTTATCTCTTGTCTTATCATAGTGCTATTCGGGGGACAGGAATACTGCATTGGGGATTTAGTAGAGGAGGAAACTGGTACTGGTGAAGGTGAAACCGCTTTGCCATTCTGGTAAAAGTATTCGTAATCCTACAATCCATGGAAGATCAAATTGGTGAAAGTCGAGGCTATTTACTGTCTTACATAAGAACAGGTGAACATTGCTAACAGGCATGTAATGGATCCGCGAGCGGGAGTGCAGAAACCAAAGGATGGGAAGGTTTCAAGCCTGGGTTTGATAGATTCCACTCAGACTCTACGCAAAAAATACTCCTGTTTTGGGAAAAATTAATGTCACGAAGAAAGAAGAGATAACACAAGTTAATTTGTAGGAAGAAAAGAGTAAACATTCCATGACATACGATTTAGATTCCAGTGATTCTTGTCAGACCTTGCAGACAACATATATTTTCAAATGTGCATGACCATCCAGGGCAAAATTTAAACCACTTGAGTTTTTCTTGCCTTGAATTCGAAAATTCATCCAATTCAACAAATTGGACTGGATCTTTTTTCTTTAAAATAACTCAAAAAATCCCGTATTCAAACTTTGAACCTACTGAACAAGAAGCCATAACCATTATTTTCAGGAAAGAGTCAATGTAAAGAAAGGTTCTAGAAGTCAGCTAATTCACCTAACTAGGCAAATCCAATACAAAATAGGAAAAACACGACCCATTTTCCTGAATATAGATCTATTGCAAAATCCTCTGGACAGTTATTATACAATTACTGGTAGTAATTATGGTTTTAAAAATACAACTGGATAAAAAAATGCTCGATGTGCTATGAAATGTTCTGTAACTTTTTAGTTTTTGAAATTAATGTTATTCAAGCACGTATTTTTCATCTATTCGAACTACCCTGCTTGCACTAAGGGTGAGTACTCTGTCCTGCTGTGTACTTGTTACGTACTCATTATGTATGGGTGATCTATGATTGATATTAACAAGCAGGTGCAATGTACTCGCGTTGAAGTGTGAACTACCAGATAACGTTATCACATATGTATGATTGTTTTATTTTATGCTAATTAATGGTTTTATGCAAATTAATTTGAGTTTCCCATTTATCATTGTTTGGATCTTCCAGGAAATCAAACTGACTATTAAAGGCTTTCTTTCGAAAAGTCCGAGAGTACCAAACTGGATTTCCTTTACTAAGTCCTGACAAAAAAGTTTTAGTTCAAGTTCAACTGGATAACAATACAATGGCATGCCCAGGGAGAGTTGGGAAAAGTAGGATATCGGAATTTGAAAAATTACACAGAATAAATCAGTTTATGGGAAAGTGAAGAGTGGATTACCTTAGAATGTGTGAGTTGTGTAACAATATCCGCGGGTCCGGATCCAGCTGACACATGTACCGGGTTAAAGTCTTGTTGTCTCAGGGGAAGTCCTGCGGGGTTCACCGGCGGAACACAGAGGTAGAGGCACGGCGGGAACCCCAAGGTCCCTGGCCGGATAGCTGGGACCCCCACCCCGGTTGAGGCAGCTCGGATTCCCCCAGCACCTGTGTCCACAAACCTCACAGTATCTGCTGCCAGTACTCTACCCGTAAACCGCTGCAGATACGAGAGGTGGATCTACACATGGTGGTAGTCTTTCCCCCACCTAAAAAACCGATATGTTCCAGGAATGGGACCCAATAGTTGAGACACAAAAAATGAAAGATGCTGGACTTTGGACAAAATTTAATATTTCGATACATCTAAAATGCTGAAATCAGATTGGGATGGGGTTGTCCAACATTGCTACGTTGAATAAAAAGTTTCCCATCTTGGTCTCATTGATCCCTGTGAAGATAACGCAAATACGAATATTTTTCAATACAGGATTTAGCCATTTAAAGTACCCAAATGCAATTCACGTCAAAATGCTTATATTTGCAGTTTTAGAAGTTATATTGGTACCAAAGACAAAAAGTCTTTGTCAGTACCACCAAAATCATGGTTTTTTGTGAAGCACAATTGCCACTATGGTTCTTTGATACAGTAATAAAGAAGATTTTTGAAGTGTCAGGGATCTGTAAGGAAACATTTTCGGAAATAAAATTGTAGGATATAACGAGAAGCCTAAATCCCACACGAGCATTATTGTCTGCTAAAATGCTGGTAAGCACTGCTCCTTATCTTTAGATCCGCCACCACCAAGGATTATCTCACATTTCTACCATTGCTGCTGGATTAGCCATGTGCACTGCAAACACTGACTTATTGTGTAACCAAAATATGTCACTCACTGTTACCACATAGCAACCAGTAAGATTAGAAACTGACAGCTCTAGAATATCTTCTTTTTTTCTTACTGTTGGGATCTTCCTCCCAAAATGATCAATGTCTTATCTTAACAAGCCACATGGTGTCTTAACTGCATTTATCTTGAAGAGTTGTACTTGGTTCATTGGCATTTCCAACTGAAATGTCAATAAATTTGAAATTTGAAGAAACCTAACACGTACATTACAACATGGATTTCAAATTAATTAAATCGACGAAATTAGACATTCGCAGTAAATAATTCGTGGGGAAAACTTCATCATTCACCTTAATGGCCCAGAGATCTGAAAAACATTCAAAATGAAGAAAAAGGATTATTATCTTCTGACCTTGACATTGATATGACCTTCACGTTGAATGAGCAACAGTAAATAGATATTGAGACAAATCTGAGTAGCATACATTTTATTCTACTTAATCTGAGCCTGTGACCTTCTACATCAGTATGCAGAAAATAAAGTTCCTAATGACTGAAATTATTACCCCCCTCAACTGAAGATGTGCGTCCGTAATAAATGGAATATCAAATGTAATCCTTTCTCCAAAAATTATCTTTAATAAGAAACCTTATTTTACACAAACGACCCATAAGTTATTTTGTACACAACAACGTTTCAGTCAATAGTATTTTTTAATTATTCACGTCCTTTTTAAATTTTGCCTTCTCATCTCTGAAAATTTGGAATCATTTGAAGGAAGGATTCTTTTTGGTGCGATTATTTAGTATCTGCACAGACGATACGATAAAAAATTAACGCAAAGCTGTTGATTGATGACTCGATCCTCTCTCGTCGTCAGATCCCAGCACAGCAATTAAACGCAAGCTGCAATTAGACAATACAGATAAGGCGACGTGCTATTCATTTACAAACAAAACAATCCGGGTGGGCCCGGATTAATTGAATAGCAACCTTATAGATCCCATGGCTTTCCGAGGTAACATTTACACAAATATCATCTCATCATCGTCCACGTGCTTTGCTGCCATTTTCACCGCATTAGAATTAATCTAAGTCCATTTTGAAGATTAGTTTTCAAACAGGGTGTCACTGGGTGTGTGCCAGTCCCTTTGATAGGGAACCATATGAATTTTATGATGTATCCATAGTGCTTTAACGGACTGTGCCGTGTGTCATCTATGATTCAAAGGGGATAAAACATTGACACTGAGGTGCGGTCTGAGTACGAGCTGACCGTGTTTGCAAATGTCAAAAATACTGGCCAGTAAATTATTATTCAAAGGATACACAAGATTAAAATAAAAATGAAAGGATTTTTTAAATACACAAATTCAGAAAATCAGCATCATATTACTCTTATAATTTTGTCCTCCACACTACAAGGGGTTAGCTGCTGAAATCTATATTTGAAGATTTGAGTTCAATTTAAAAATGTTTTTTCCTTTTTGGTCAACAGCATAAACTACGCTGGACACACACCATGCTGTTTCGTTTGAAGTTGAAACAAGTTTTTTTTTATTGTGCTTTTGTGAAATTGTACTTTGACCGTCAAGGTCAAAATCATTATCCACCTTATCCTACCGTGTCCCCCTAGTGGATTAAATGAGCTGTTGTTACTCAACAGATAACAAAACATTGGCAAATCCAACAAAAAGGGGTAGGAAAAGAGAGCTATATTTGGTTGGTTACTTTCTGTGCAGCACCATTTTCAAAAGGACGAAGCACATTGTATAGGAAACGTGCATGACAACTTTTTCCTAATGGCGCATATTGAGCTAGTGTAATGGATAGCTTACTTGTGATGAAATTACCAACTATTATGAGAACGAATCTTGAACCCATTACTAGAAATGAACGCAAAGTCCGGTATCAAATCATATACACGGACACTAATTGCAATGCTGTTTTATTCATAGACACCCCGGCAATGCCTGGAAGAACAATGCCCATTGGTCAATTGCAACGCCATATTTCACGTTCATTTCTAGTAATGCCACACCTGGAGTACCCCGTTTCACCTACTGCAATGGAATAATCCCAAATAGAGGGATTTATCGACAAACATTGCAGAAATTTTAAATAGTATAAATTCAGCTAGGTTTGATTCAACTTGCACTCCAACTCAACTCTTACCTTTTTCATCAAAGGGGTGCGTTGAGTTATTGAAAAGAGTTATTGCCGATCATGCGTACAGGTACTTTAACGTCCATTAAGTGACTGTTGTGTAAACGAAGAGGGTTTTTGTTACCAAGAGGGTCAGCACGCGCCATTAAAGCTGTCGCAACATTTCAAGGAGCTGACGGTGAGAAAGACTTAAAGCTGCGCTGCCTCCTGCAAAGTTCTGCGGCGAGATCAGAGCGGCTCACCGCGGGATCCTTGCCCCTGCCCACGGAACCTTGTTGCTCACACCGAGCATCAAGAGGAATCGAACCCTTTCAACCCGGATCGGTTTACCAATCTTAAGAGCCACTTTTAATTTTTACCTTGGCTAATCTACGCATCATTTAACCCGATTAAATACACACTTTCATATTTCTGATGATCCAATTGGTCCATTTAACAATAAAATAAGCAAAAGTCGGCAACCTGCTTTGAATTGGTTTGCTGTCTGCATGTGCTTTCCAATGATCAAGAAAGCAGACGGCTTTAGTTTGAAACAACTTGCCTGGAAACCAATTTTAAATAAATTAAGAAGTTCTTTCGAAACGTATTATCAGTACGTGCTTCTGGAAATTAACAACCTGATGAAAATTCACAATGCGCAATTGTTTTGACAATTCCTGAAAAGTTCTACATTGTTTTGATTTCTGTTGAAACCAATATCTTATCTATCAGACTTGGTTAACTACGTCTGTAGAGGTTGTACGAGATATCACTCAGATCCAGTTTTCAAAAAGAATGCTGCATCCAGGCAGACAGAGAGAGAGACACCTGCAGCTGAAAAATCCTAAACGCATTTACTGCCAGGAAATACTGTACGTAGAGCTCGCACACGTGCATGCAACAATACACGCACATATCATGTAGATATTTACATGATTGTAAGTCTATATGAGAGGGTTGTTGAGGGGCTCAAGTCCTTCCCCGGGGTGGATAGCGTACACACACGGCTGTAGGTCCGTCCGGTGAACGTTCCGTTCAGAACGGGTCCCGTACAATAACGTTGCAGTGTTCCAGTGTACAAGACCCACAGACGGGGGATTTATCGAGAAAGATATGAACCATAGACATAGCTAAGGTCTCACCGAGCAATCCCCCCACCGTTACACCGTGACAAGCAAAATGAGTATGCAACTAATTCTGTCCATCACGGTGTCCGTCAAGAAGATCAAAGGTGCCGTCCGTTAATGTTACGGTAACGGTGACGGAGTCGCTCGGTAAGGATGGATTGATTAACCAAGTAACAAGAACGTAGGTCAACAACAGTTGAACAGGTAAGGATCCAGCCAAAGTTGCATATCCAGAAACAAAACAGAGACTAACAAAAATGAAATCTGTACCACCAACTTTGGCGGCCATCGTCTTCTTGGCCTATTTTTGCTGCATTGGGGTACATAGCCCCATTGCATTCCCGTGTATCTGTGCACGAAAGAAGACGAATTCTATGCAGATTTTGATTATGCCTTTTGCTTTGACATTACTTAAGACTGTTTTTTTAACAATTTTTAGGACACCCCAAGGAGTTTTTTCGTTCTGCAAATTAAAGAGCCCCCTTGGATATTGGTGTGATGCCCCGATCCTGTCCCCTGAAGTCAAGTGAGACTTGAGCCACAGCGAGCCCTGGCTGATCCTTGTACCCTGGGCTCAGTCTTATCTACGAAGTAGCAGTTCTCTTACAACACAACAACTACACCTGCAGAAATAGAGAATAAATCCCATGTTGGCAAGAAGAGAAAACGACCACGTTAGAATTGCAAGTGTGGCCCTGTTTTTCCATGAAAATGCACATGTAAATTTAGTTGTCTAGCTTTTTCCGGCTGAAGTCGCAGAGACGTAATTTCAACTGTGACGCTGAGTACGAAAGTACAAAACTGCAGAGATAATTGATATTTGTGTTCGCGACATTGTTCTGGGAAATGGTTATCAATGCGATAATACTCTTATTTTGAGGATTATTGATGTTGTAATACAGAATGCACATTACTAATCCCATGATCATTTGGAAATATATTGAACTCATACGAGTTGCAAACGTTTTTGCAAAATGTGATCAGAACAGGAACCGATGGAATCTGTAGAAAAACTAGATGAGTCCCAGAGCCATTTTGTAACAGACAGACAGACAGACAGATACGAAAAGCGGAACAAGTGTAGCTTTCATTCTCTCCTCTTTTACTTTGCTGACAATCTACAGTAAATTTTGCTGATTAATAGTCCATAATTTTCTCGTCTTTCAGCAGGCACAGCGATGAAGATAACGTTTTGCATCGTTTCTTCTGTGTCAACGTTGAGAGAGAAGAGGGCAACGATACAGTGTGCAGTGAGTGTGTGGTACACTGCTTAATACCTTGACTGGTGTGAACAATATTCATAAGCCACCAAAATTAAATTGTCTTCAAGATTATGTACACATATATGTTATATTTACACAACAAAATGTAACCGAGAAAAATATCTGGAAGGCTCAATGAATTACAATGCAACAACGGTTTGTCCTCCAATAGAAAGTAGCGAAAAGTCATAGAACGAAAATAAAAGATGGAACGAGATTAAACAAAAGAAAACAAAACAAAAAAACCCCGAAAAGTGTAATGAAGAAGGGATCAAATGATGGAATGAAAAGGGAAATGTAAGTAGAAGAAAATGTTACCCACTTACAGTGAAACTTACCATACACGGACAACCCACTTAACAATAGTGATGATGTCTGAGAGACTTCAACGTCCACCTCGACCGAGAATGTGTGAGATCGGTGTATACGTAATGCCTGTGTCTGTGTAAGGGTCTGTTCACACTGACCGAAAGTGAAAATAAACTTTTCTTTGATGTTATTCTCAAGCAAGGAACCTCGACAGGTACCTATAGAGGCCCCCACATCGGATTTCGTAAGTACCCATTTCTTAGCGATATCCGCTGTCTCTAATACTAAGGAGAACAGTGTGAACAAGTCCTAATGATTCATTCACACTGACGTGTAGCAATAATAAATTTCATTCACATTGTTTCTGTATTTTACTCACTCGTTCCCCAGTCGCTCAATGTGACCGAACCTTGAGTTGAGACAACTTTTACTTAAATTTGTCTTTGTGTTCTGCAAACTTACTGCAAGGTGTAACGAATCTATTCACAGGTCCACAAAACAGAGGGGTAATTAGGAGGGCTTCTCACGTCATTCTCGTCTGGATCTGGATTCCCACAGAGATTAACTTAAAATTTATTCCGGGACTCCCCAACCGGGTTCAGATTCGGTTCAAAGGACAAGGCTTGAAAACAAGATTGCTGACGTGGCGAAGTGTGTATAAATCAATTGTTAATGTGCTTCCAGAACAATATAAACACTTTTTGAAGCACCCTTGTTATGTGATCATCTTGGAACGCGAAAGATCTGGGTAATTTGGATCAAGTTCGGCAGTAAAATTTAATCAAAATGAAAAGAAAGACCATTTATGAAACGTAGTAGATAAAATAGCAATATGGTATTAATTTAAGACAGGATGTAAAAATAATTAATTTGGCAAAAATATCACTTCAGGAAAAAGTACTTTGAAATTGAACCGGACGTTCAAGTTAATGATAATTTATGGATAATACCAAAAACACAAGACAACAGAAATTGATCTGTTGCTTTATTTTCACAGGTGTTTTATATCCATTTACATTTTTATGGTCACCATTTTGCTTGAACTGTTTCTGTGTGAAATCATTAGAGTAAAAATACAACTAAGGACGTTTGCATAATTTTCACAACAATAAAGCACACAACTGCATCTGATCTGTTGAAGCAACAAATGTTAACTTTGGGTGTCAAGAAACACTAGCTGGAGTAATCTAGTTTTCACTATTTAGGCTAATTTAATTGTGGCTAATTGGCTAATTTGTTAAGAGTAAAATGTCATTACATTGGCGGATCTAAGGAGGGCGCCATGGACGCGCGCCCCCTCTCTGGGTCCAATTTCTTTCATTTTCATACAGTTTTCTGGGAAATTTTGGCCAAATAATAGGTTGGAGCAAATGCACAAAACTCTAATTCAGATCAATTTTTTTTGTCCAATTCTATACTTCACCTCTCTCTGCAAGGAACAAAGGGAAAAAGAAAAACAGGTCGAAGAAACAAAGCCACAAAACAGTAGTTCCAGGATAAAGTCCCAATACCTACCGCACTACCTGTCCTCTGAAGTAGATACCACAGCAGCTTAATCGAATAAAACAAGAATGGCCAGCAAGAAAATCCTTCGGCTTTCATGTTACAAATAATCCCCATAGAAGTGTGAACATCAATGCCTCTTCGAATCGTCTTAAAAACCATATCAATCATATGCTTCAAATAATCCGCAGGGTAAATATTCCGAGCCTTTGTGTGTTTTATATGTTTTTGTTTGGCCGAGAAAGTTTGGATATTTTCGTATCCTCTTAGAGGCTTTACACTTTGAGGATAGTGCGGTTTTATTCGGACGCATCCTACCATGCTTTATGGTCTCATCCATTGTGTTAATAGAAAGTGACCAGTCGTCGGTCGGTGTATAGATTTCTGGATTAACGTTCAGGGATAAGAAGTTCTATTGTAAAATAGCACTTCCTTCCAAGGACAGTAGTTTGTTCAATAAATCTTTAGCATTGATGAAGGGAAATGGAACGGAAAGAATAAGAGACTAGATCTATTTATGACCACTATATTGAAAGGATATTGATTAAAAGAAATGGGGAATTAGAAACAGTTCTAGAAATCCGACCACGATGCAAATAAAGACAGACAATACAAAAAGATATATCGCTCTTTTATTTTTGGCAGAAAATTTAAAGTCACGGTGATAAAACCTATATTTTAACACTTTGTTTTTGTGGGGGTCAGTCATCCTGTCTTCCTACTTGTGCTATTGAGAGTGGCGGATCCAGGATTCCCCAGCCGGTGGAGAGGGGGGGCGCCAACCCCCCAAGGTGAGGGCGCCAACCCATTATTTGGCCAATTATTTCCTGAGAATCGCATGAAAATTAAAGAAATTGGACCCAGAGTGGGGACACGCGTCCATGGCGCTCCTTTAGATCCGCCAATGATTCAGATTTGATCATCACCACGTATAGAAAGTCCACAAAAGTTTCAGCAACAACCTTTCTGAGCACGCACCTCAATTCGGTCCTAGCAAGTGAAGATAAATGATATTCAAAATTGTCAGAAGTAAAGTGCACCTTACCCACGGTAAAAGTTCACAAGAATAATAAAATTTAGTTTGCGTGTTGAGAAAATTCCTGTATTTTTTTTTTTTTTTTGAACGGGATGGGATTCATTGGCGGTGCAAAATGCAAAGCTGTCCTCTGACGATACTCACCGACGAACAATGAAGAGTCGCCATCTTGTGTTACTCGGTTTAATTCATCATGCGCCATCTGACGATAAAGAAAGAAATGACCACGCGATTGGTGACATCTTCAGTTGCTGAGTACTCATGATGTTTACCTAACAGAAGATGGCAGGCCATTATATATAAGTCCTTCACACAACTGTAGATGTCAGCCTGATCCTACTTGGGGAAAGATATAGCGTACAACTACTTTTCCAGATCCCGCATCCCTCTGATAAGCAGCGATGACCCCACTTTACAGAAAGATCGTGTGCCATTGGAAGTATGTATTTATTATTTCCACGAACATACAGATTCAAAATACCAACATTTTATTTGAACATAATAACCAGAACATGAATTCCAGAACCAGTTCATGAATTTTCATGAACATTGACCAGAATTTTGACTTGACTATAACTGTTGCAAATATTACGTGGAAAAACGAAGAATGTCACACAATAAATCAATCTAGGACAGCTGTTCAAAAAAACTTAATAGAAAAATCCAAACCTAATGTGTCAAATATTTGCATTTTGACAAATTGAAATGATTTTGAGAAACTGCAGGTCGGAAATAAAATTACAGGAATTTTGAACTTTCTGAAAGAATCTCCGAATCGGTGACAGCTTCAGCGAATGGTTTCTCTTGGGTTTTACACGGTGGCAAGTACTACTCGGAATCAGATAGATACTTTATGGTGGGAGCAGCAATGTAGCTTGATGTACGCAAATTAGCAATTTCACTGTGATTATGCAAATAATTATTGACTTTGTGAAATAGACTTGCACAAAGTACCAAATGAACGAAGATCTTGATAATTTTGAATTTTAATAACTTAGAACACAACCTAGTAAATAATCCAGAAAACTGGGCATTTCTTCCGCAAAGGACCGTTTTAGGTCCTGGATGCTGGATCACTGGTAAGCTGTGAAGAATGTCGTCTGATTCCAAACAGTCAAATTAATTCCTTTATAAATGCATCTTGCATGTGGGGAATCTATGCATTTCTGTATCTTCTATTGATGTACAATCATTTTCTTTTAATTTCCTGTTGAGGCTCCAGGCTCATTGCATCTTCTTTTGTGGGTAGATCTAGTAGATCTTCGAAGCACATCACTGGTTTGTTTTGAGGGTCTCCAAGAGAATGATGGCAGAATCAGTTCTCAAATTTAAAATGTCTTCTTTTGCTTCTTTATGAATATATGAATTTCTTATTGCAATCTGTCTCTCAAATAGTCTTAATCTGTATTTCCATTTTGCTGTTTTTCTTGCAATTTATGGTGGTCTGGGGATTTATTTTGGAGGTACCATCTCACTCATGTCTTCATCTATGTCCCAGCAGTTGATCTTGTACATGACTCTTTGGAAATGCTGGAATGGCTGGGAAACTGCGAACCAGCAGCTTTGTGAATATCGCTGTTAATAGTTCTCCTTTGGTGACAATTTTACTAAATGTCCAACCAATATTGTAATAGCTGGAGGTTTCTATGGCTGTGCTTGTTTAATCTTGTCTCACAAGTGAATTCTCTGGTACAGTGTCTCCATTTGAGCTTCTTGATCGGCCTTCAATTGTGACATTTTTTATGTAGAGTCTTGTTAAAAAATTGTAAAATAATGTGCATTTGTTGTGATCCAGTCTCTTCAATTAAATGCACTCTAACAAGTTTTTATTTGCATACAAACATAGGTTACTAAGCTGGTTTTCATTCACAAAAAAATTGTATGAAATGAAAACAAAAATTAGCCAACATTCTCCAACCTATTCAAAGTTCAAAATTTAAACGCCACAGTTCAAGAATAGGCAACTCGGTATTCATATTTCTTCCTTACATTTTTACAGACAATTTCTCATCGCACACAAATCACCAAAGGACTTCCAGCAGATGTCGCACTTACAAAGGTAAACCTGAATTACATTGGGTAGAGCAAAGTAAACAGCAATAGGCTGTGGGGGTGGGGGTCGCACTGACCAGAAGGTAGATTTGGACGGTAAAATGTAAAGAGCAACTAGGGTTTTCGCGATAAGGAAATCTCAATGCAACTTGTAAGAATCCTGGACCCCTGCAAGATTGTGTACTTCACATGAGAGCATCTACACCAAGGAGTAGCTTTTTTTTCAAGTGGGGCAGGTACACTCCACCAGCAGCTGTAAGTGATACTGCAACATTCTCACTGTACGAGAGTGACAATTTAAGTCTATGGTCAGATCTGACAGAACTACTCATCGTTAAAAACTAGAATGTAACCTTCAAAGTTTTTTTTTCGGGGGAGGGTTTCGGGGGGCTGGGAGTGGGAAAATTTAGAAATTTACATTGGAAAAGGGGTAAAATGTGGAGAAAACAGGAAAGAACAAAATATAGATAGAAGATATACCAGGGGTTTACAGAAGTTACATGGGAGAGGAGAGGTTACAATGTAGAGAGAAAATTGTAAACTTCAAAGGAGCGTAAACAATTAAATTGGGGAAATGATTACCCTCTGCAATTTGTTCCGTAGAATCTGAGAAATCTTAGATCCGCCACTGAATATGGCTTCAAATTCAAACGTTCTCAATTTATTGAAACGTCTATTTTTCACGTTAATTTCCGAAGCACATCAGTCATGCCCAGTTGGTATGGCATCCAGAATTCAGTGAGACAATCATCGGTGGATCCAGATTCTCTATGGAGACAGGTAGCAACCCTCGGGGACGCCAACATACAATTTTGCAATATTTTCTGAAAAACCGCCTGAAATTGAGAGAAATTTAGTCCATGGGCGTGCTCGCAAAGGGCGATCCACCACAGAACATAGAGCCCAATGGGCCATTTATGTTCCTTTAACTTGCCAATGGATTCATCTCTTCCAGTAGAAGTCTCAGTTCAGCTTTCCTTACGTACATTTTCAATTGGGAGGGAAACTTTTTTTGTTTCACACGAAAACTATGTTGGTTGGTGGTATTTGATGACGTTTCCGTTTGATTTTTGACATTTTTACCATTGTAATGTATGGAGAAGCGGAACAATAAGTTACTGTCGCACAGTACGATCGTCCGTATGGAGTTTTCAGGAAAAAAATGGCCAAAATAATAGTTTGGATCTTTGCCTTTGTGGTTGATACTCCCGTCTGGGAAATTCTGGATGTGTCACTATGAGCCTTGGTCTAACTTTCACTAAATTGGTGAAAGTGTAGCAAAACATCCAAGTTGGGATCAACTTTGGAGCATGGCAACAAATTGATCATTGGCGGATCTAGGGGGCGGGGGACGCCCCGGGCCAAAATTTCTTCATTTTCATGCAGTTTTTGGGAAAATTGGTCAAATAGTATGTTTGCGCCCCCCTCTGGGATTGGCGCCCCCTCTGGGAAATCCTGGATCCGCCACTGAGTCAATACAGTGTTTAAGTAATAGTCTCTTTGGGAGGGTAATAAATAATTGTGAGACTGTGAAGAGTGTATTCAAACATGTTCATATAATCTTGCATAGGATAGACTGTGCGCAGAGTCAAAAATTACTCATAATCTACTATTTGAGTAGCTTTAATGGATCTTGTGTATTGTCTTCACTTTCATGGACATTTAGAACTTGTTCTTAAGAAAAAATCTCACGTGATCACAGATGGCGACTTCGCCTTAAACTCACAATTCACGTTTGTACTTTACGTTAGAGGGAGCCCTAGTAATGCTGCATATCATGAGTCCAACATTTGCTTGGTGAAACAAACACCAGGTGCCACTTTGGACAGTTATTTATTGGGAGAGGGTCCGTTCACATTGAGTTTCTCGCTCGACATTCGAGCGCGATAGCAGTCTGTAAGAGTTAAATACTATTATAGTGTTAAGTGACCCTCAGTAAACTTCATATTGTGTGTTCACTCAACACTGGGCACTGAACGAGACCAGCAGGTACTGAAATTTTTAACAATGGATATCAATGGCCTCGATTTCGGAAGGGAATGGTTTTTTTTTAACAGTTATCTATCAGTGTGATTGAGCGATTACACATCTCAATCACACTGTGCTCCCGATTTACACTGAACTTAGTCAGTTTTCTCAACGAGACAAGAAAAATAGCAATCTGTACACTACCGGATTCAGGCGAGGGGGGGGGGAGCTAACCCCCAGATTTGGAGGTCCCAGTGTACAATTGTTCTATTTGAATTCAGTCTGTGTCGAAAACTGGCATGTCAATACATGAAAATTCCTAACAAATATATTTGTAAAGACGAAGGATTTGTCTCTTAGTCAATACAAAAGAAAGATATTGATTCAGTTTTCCAACCGAATTCCAGTGAAGACCCATCTTGATTAATATCTGTAACGTTCAAAGGGACGGAATTTTTTCACCGAAATTCTAAATTCCGTGCAATATATCTTGCTCTTTTCTTCTCTTAGAAAGTGATGAAGAAATTGGACAAATTTGATTCCAGAAGTCGGTTGCGTTTCTTTGCTGGTAGGAGTATAATCTGTAGCAACATATCTCAGCAAGATGTTTCAAAAGAGGGTTCGTTGAATAGAGTATCAGCCGCTATCCCATTTATTATCGCCCGCGTACGTAGTACGACGGGAGCTTATGTTTTCACAG
Source organism: Haplosyllis leylae (assembly GCA_038406175.1). Lineage (NCBI taxonomy): Eukaryota > Metazoa > Annelida > Polychaeta > Phyllodocida > Syllidae > Haplosyllis > Haplosyllis leylae. The sequence goes on along the minus strand of JBCAUG010124237.1, from coordinate 935 downwards.
GTGTCTGTCTGTTAAGGGGGGGGGGGTTACCCCATCTCCATCCAATAATACTTCCACTGGTCCCATGACTTTCCAGGGGTGTACCCCATCCCTGGTTAGGTCAGGACAAGGCCCAGAGTACACCCAGCCATGTCAGGATGGGGTACCCTGGGGTAACCCTTGGCTGGGATGGGGTACCCCCTGGCCTGGTCAGTACCACTCTGGCTGGGATGGGGTACCCCCCCCTGGCCTACAACCAAATTTTGTAACCGGTACTGACACAAACTGCAATTTGCAACTCAGAACATTATTTTCAAATAAAAATTTTTCTTAAAGAGAAGAAATGTCATGAAGAGAAAATAGTATCAGTTTACGTGCATTTTTCTTTTAATTTTAAAATAACAATTAAAACATGTCTCATCTGCCTTAAACATTGTTAGCAACATATTTCTTTGAAAATTGTTCAAAGAAGTGAGCTGAATTCGTTCCCATTTTCAATTTTCGGAGCTATCACGGTATCGTTTACAACTATAACACTATTTGATACACAAATGATGTTGAAGTTTATTTGTGGACAACACTTTTTGTCACGTTAGGTTATTATCAGGAGGTTCTTTTCTGGTCTTTTTTTCTCTCTGTAAAACACACATAGTGGCCTTAGACAAGCAAATAATCTGGTGATTTGAGGACTGATATGTTTTAAAATATTTTGTAAGTTTGCGATGGCTGTTTTTTCCATACATATGAAGGCCCAGCAGACTTTGCTTAATTCAGTTTTGTTTCGTACTTAGACAATTTATGAAATCGTCATTATTAAAACATATATGTCAGACGGTTTTAAAAAAGCTGTACCACACTAATAAACTAAAAATTGATTCAATTACAGGTCGGGCACGGCTAAATCGAACACGGTTAATTCGAAGTTCCACTTAATTCGAAGTTTCAAGCAATGCTTG
>JBCAUG010124127.1:0-21148 GCA_038406175.1 Haplosyllis leylae | reverse complement strand
TCAAAATCAGACAAGAATTGCCTTCAGAAATGAGCAAAGAGTGATAGAAACATGAAAACATGTTAAACATGATAATTCTGAAAACTTCACCAAATCACTAAATATCACTTAATTTGGGGTCTGGGGATTCTTCTTCATCTATTTTCACCATTTAAAAAAAAATAAATTCAAATCACTTGATGCTACAGGCTGTAACTCAGAAAAATTCCCCGTTTTTGCCCCAGTATAGATTTTCTAGTTTTGACATTACATATCCTCAGAGAAACATTAGACTTATCACTCATATCAATTTTGACCTCCCAACCCATATACGAGATGAGCAGTGGCCAGTCAAAAATAATTCACAAAATGTTGATTTACAAGAAAACCATTAATTACCAAAATTTTCAAAAGGTACCATTTGGCAGCTAAAAAGGTCCCCTACAACTCATCAATTAACACTGGACCCCTACCATCGACCCTTCATGCCGTAAATGGACAATTTATGTTTTGGCCTGAAAACAGCCACTTACTTGAATGGCCTCAGCTCGGAGACAGACCAAGGAAAAAAATTCCTCAATTTTGCCTAAACCGAGTTAGATAGCTTGACACCTTCATGCAAATTTTTTGACCCAAATTCTGAATACCCATCACTCTAAAAATTCTTATCAGCCCACCAAACAGCCAATCGGTGACATATTCAAAAATCCAAACCAAGGTATGTAGAACTCTCTAGGATACACCTATGGTGTGGATCCTGATCAAATCAGTGAATCCTGAGTCCCCTTTAAGCTGTCACAAATGTTTCAAAAAATCCAAAAAATCCAAAAATCCAAAATGATGATGAGTTGTCGCTCCTTCATCGAGAAAACTTTGATTTTCTGAAGGCACCCAATTTTAGGCAAAATACTTGAATGGCCCTGGAGTTGCCAAAAATTGACATATGCCAAAATTGACCAAAAAGGGTCCTAGGAGATGTCATAAGCTGTCTTGAGTCCAAATTTGACAAAAAAATTCCAATGGGAAGTGTCCCAAATTGCCGAAAAGAAGTTGCCATGCATGATCCTATAAGGTGGTTTAAGTGTAAACTTAAACCACCTAAAAACCCAAATAATCCTCACAAAAGGCATTCTATTGACTGGGGGAATGCCAAGGATATCCAAGGAGAGGCCTCATTAACATTATTGATGAATTTTATCATTCCCATGATACAAATGCAGACTTCTGTCAAAAACCCTTACAAACTGTTAAAATAACAAAACCAATTGAAGAAATTGCTTGATTTATGGCCAATTTAAAAGTTTCAGAACAGTATTAGGTCATACTGCAAGTGGTAGCAGTGTAAAAGAAAAATAAAGAGAATATTTGCCATGAGCAGTGTAGACTTTAATTAGGAGTAAAAAGATCCACTATAACATTATGTCTGAAACTCATTTGTTGTGAACCTCCTTTGTAGTCCAGCTGTTTTGCTTTTTGACATCTTTTACTTAGTATTTCCATTTGGAGGTTGGGGAGGCATTGGGGAATGTGTTCAGGGAACACTGTAAATGCAGAGAAGTGGCTGCACATGTTTTTCATGCATGCATAAAATTGCATATGGAAAAGTGTTAAATGCCTCTCTTACTTGTACTAGCCATTACCTGATGCATCCAAGGAGATAAAATGCTAGAAATCTTTGGTGTGATTTATTTCCATCTTCTGGTAAGCTTGAAGGTGGACACAGACAAAATGATGTAATATAACATCACTCTCCCAAGCTTAATCAAAATGTTATAATTTTGCTTACAAGGGAAAGACCTAAGGGGCAAAAGGGTGACTACTTTAACTGAAATAAAAAATTGAAATGCAACCAATTCAGGGACAGTCATATCATGACAGATGGTCTATGGGCTAGCATGACACATCATCATGGTTGTCTTTATGTGATACAGTCATATCATCACAGAGGGTCTATGGGCTGGCATTACACATTCTCACAGTTGTCTTCATGAAGTAGTTTTGAATCATAGTTGGTGAGCAGGCTAGATCAGTAGCAGCAGTGAGTCAGAAAGCTAATTCTCTATAATCAGGTATTACAGTGGTGTAATAGTTTGCTTGGATCATCTGAGCATTGATATAGGTACAGGTACTGCTAGTGTGGACTTGGTAGGCTGAGGTGTGGCAGGCTGCTTTGCCAGGGTTGCCAGAGCAGAGAAGATAGCTGCAGTGGCAGTACAGATGGCTTGTCTGGAGTAGCAGGTGTTGTGGGTGCAACAATTGGTGTGGTCATGGTTGCATGTGGCACAGTTGTTGGGGTTGGTAGCCCCAATGCCTTGGGCTTCCCAGGTGTCAAGTGCTTCTTGAGTGTCTTCAGCATCTGGGTCAGTATTTGTCAGGTGTGTTAGAAGTGTTGATTGTAGTCAGCACTGGTACAGCAGTTAAGCTGGTGATGCAATCTTACTGTTGAGTGGTATAGCCCTATAGCTGAGCAGAGCAAGATGTGGGTCACAATCACTGTACTTAGCATATTGCAGTATCTGTTTCACTATCTTCATCATGCTTTCAGCAAATCCATTTCCTTCTGGGTTGTATGGTGAAGATGTTACATGGGTGAACTTCATCAGTGAACTCTGTAAAGATTGCCAAACTGTATTGTGTGGTCCATTGTTAGACACCAGTGTTTCAGGTATCCAGTATCAGGTTCAGAAAAGACTTCCTTGAGGAGGGAAATGACTTTAGTAGCATTACATTGTCCCCATTGTATTTTGTATACAAAAGGTAGGTTGGAGTAGTAGTTGGCAGTGATGAGGTAGTCATTTCCATCAATATCAAATAGGTCTGTTCCTACTCTGTCATGGTCCTGTAGGTGGTGGTGTAGCTTGAAGTGGGGTATGTGAATGGCATTGTCAAGTGTTGGCACATGTCATAAGCTTCCACTGTTCATTGAATGTCTTTGTTGATACCAGGCCAATATGCATAGTTCTCTATTCATACCTGGCACTTGGTTATGCCTTGGTTTCACTCATGTATCTGTTGTAATACTTCCTCTCTCTCTCTCTCTCTGAACAAGGATGGCTTCCCCACAGAGGATGATTCCATCTTTGACATTCATAGTATCCCAGTGGTTCCAGTAGGGTGGCAAGGTTTGTTGGACATCTGTGGGATCCTCAGGTCAGCCATTGATGATTGTTTGAGCAAAGGACCACAGCAGTGGGTCAGTCCTGGTGACTTCTTTATAGGATGTTTCCAATATGTATATGTTGAATTGTGACATTAAGTTCTAGTGAAGATATCTCATTTGAGGTGAGTGGAGCATACCTTGAAAGGGTGTCAGTCAGTTACATTTCCTTTCCAGAGTTATATACTATGGTGCAATAATACCCTATAGTTGCAGGAGCATCCATTGGCAGTGCACTGGTGCTTCAGCCAGGGTCTTCCATTGAATCTGTTTGAGTGGCTTGTGGTCTATGTAGACAGTAAAGGTGTGTCCAAAGACATATATAGGTATGGAATCATTCTACACTGAAAACAATTATTAACAGTTTGTGTTTGATATTTTTGTATTGTTGCTCTGTAGCTGTAAGTGCTTTTGAGGCAAAGGCAACTGGTTTGCCATCCTGAATGAGGACAGCTCCTAGACCATGGAGGGAAGTACCAATATGAATCTCTTCTGGGTGCTTGATGTTATAATGACATAGGGTCACATCCAAAGCTATCAGCTGTTTGATGCTATGAAAAGCAGCATCACAGAACTCAGTCCATAAGAACTCAGTGTCTTGATGGAGAAGTCCTCAGAGTGTAGCAGTATTCTCAGACATGTTTGTTATGAAGGGAGCCAACCAGGTCACCATCCCTAAGAATTCTCAAACATGTTGATGCTTGGCTCTGGAAGTTGGTTAGTGCATGGCATAGATAGCTTCAACCTTTGTAGGATCTGGATGGCAGCCATGTTTCCACAGCCATGTTTCCATAGATGTTTCCACAGAAAGGTATTTGTCATTGTGCAACACTGCATTTGTCAATGTTAAGCACAAGTCCACACTTGTGGGAAACTTTCATGAAGTGATGCAGTCTGTTATTGTGCCCTTTCTATGAATGCAGAAGTCATCAGCAATCCCAGTGACACTGGTGCACTCTTCCAGGATCAAGTCAATCTTCTTCTGGAATATGTCTTGACTGCAGATGAGCCCTGGAGGCAGATGTAAAAAGCAGTATCAGCCAAATTGTTGTGCATGATTTCCTCAATAGTAGGGGTCTAATGATGATACCATTAAATGCAGCTGTTGAGTTCCTTTACATTCATTCGGGCATGCTTGAAGCTTCCCATTAGGTTTCGAGGTATAAGCAAGAGAAGAAACCCAATCAGTATGTTCATTTACCTTCCGGATGACTTTGAGGAGCTCAAGATGTCCCAACTTGGTTTGCACATGAAGTCTCATTGTTATTGGACATTTGCCTTGAGTTTGATGTGGTATTTACCCACAAAACGTCCAATCCCTTCAAAGCAATCTGGGAATTGCCATTGGAGGTCGGCTGCATGGGAGGCTGTCTTGTTTCAGTGCGTATATTTTGTTTCCTATTTATAATATATCGTGTTTCCTCTAGTTAAAGATTTTAGAATTCTTATTATGTTTCTGCTCTCACAAAGCGGATTCGCCTCACACTTGGATTCCGCCCCTTTTATATATCACTTCAAAGACTGCAAAATTGAACATGCCTAACATCACAAAAATCGTTTTTGTAAAATAAATCGTTTACCGTCAATAGTCCAAACAAATAGCAAAGAAAAGGTTATTAGTATCAGGTAATCATTTGGTGCTGAGATAAAATGATGTACCAAGCTCTCGAATTCCTCAAACAACTTAATAAAATTTCCACTGTGTTTATTATTGAATACACTGAGATGCAAAAAGAAAACGCCCGAAGAATCTGGACACATGCACATAAAAAGATTCTACATATTTTTTCATATATGTACTGGTTTGATTGCCTACAATAAGGCCATATTCACTGTATTAAAATCTATTTAGTTATTGAAGAGCATCGCTGTAGAACAAATATTTCGAGTTTCCATACAAAGGTTTCCAATGTAGATTTTGAAGAAACATGAAAAGGACATGCACTGACGTCGATATCTTAAAATGTACATATAACCTCTCAACTGTTTTTTTAATTGTACAGTTGAGAATTTCAGAGTTCAAAAAAGAAATTATGATAATTCACACAACGTATTCAAATCACGGTACTGACTAGTTGCCATGATTTAAACTGACCACTTAATCTTCTGATTTTGCCTTGTGCCAATTGCAAAATATTACATTGAGATAAACAAGAAACTGAGAAATTGATTTGACAAATAGATAAATAAATTAGGATCCACATAAGTTCTTTTTATCGCAATGATAAATATTATGTTCTGCCAAAAACAGACTCTTATCAGTATGCCACAGATATAAAAATCAGTCTGTATCACACTGATTCCTCAATTAAAAGAAAAAATAAATGATAAAAAGAAGAATAAATCATGCTGTCGTGACCTATGCTCAATATGTCGCCTAGAAAAAAAAAGTGGAAAATTTCAGCAAACATTCGAGTTTTTCCATAATTACCAGAACACAAAGTTGACAGATCTGGCAATTACTTCTTACCTTGTTAAATTTGTTACAGTCACTAATAAATTTTGTGTAATATGCTACGCAAATTTCTAATTAATAATACCTATGAAAAGAACTGACATGTGAAGATTTGTATTAGAAAATGAAACTTAAAAACTGAAACACAAAAATGCCAGATCTGGCAGATCTGTCAGATCTGGCAACATTGTATAATTATGGAAAACACGATTGGATGGCAACTAATTAGTATCGTGGATTGAATCCTACCTGTGAAATTACATTTTCGATGCCCTAGGTCTGACAACTGATCAAAACTTTAACATCACATTTGCAACATACTGTTGCTTTTTTTCAACAAGACAAGTCAAATATCTTTAACCATTTCAACTCTAATGTTTATCATTACTTCAGATCCCTTCAGTTTACTTTCAATTACAAGTCTCGAGAACAATATAAACCAACTTTACAAATATGTATACAGTGATATATATTTACATTATCTAACAACCCTACCGGTACATTTTTAATCACAAACATTTCCATATTAAGTAGCTTCATTATGAACAGGCCACAGAGTTTCCAGTTTAAGTTGCCAGGTTACATTTGTTGATAGAAAATGAGTGGTGACAATATGGGTTGAATTATGCGCCAGAAACCCAGGAAACTGATAATTTTGCCAAACTGCAAAGAATTTAATTTGTTCAAATTTGTCCGTAACAAGGATGAATACTGAACCATAACCAGGAATTAACTAAACAATTTAAATGAGTTTGTTTCAAAATGAGCTGATTCTGGATTTTTTTCAAAGGGATAAACTGCTTGTAACTTGTAATGCTAAATCATAATTAAGGTCTCTCATGTAATGAATATAATAACAAAGGTTACATGATAAATATAAATTAATTTCGTTTTCTTTTATTTTGAAACTACTAAGCAATTCATTTTAAATAAAATAATATAATAGAACACTTGTTATGTGATTCATTTTGAACAATAAGATATTTTAACATATTTTACACAATATAGTATCCAACAACAAATAAAAAGAGGAGTGGATTGTTCAAAATGTTCATGGTAAGACAGACGTTCAACTCCAGTGAATACAAATGATATGCGACTTCTGTGAATACCATGAATACACGAAAATATCAGACTGTCTCTAACAACATGACATGCACATGTGGAACTTTTCCTGTTTAATTTTGATGGTCTCTTCACACTGGCCAAGTCAGATACCGAGACTAAAAAGTTTGCAATTGATTTCAGGAGCGGGTTCCAAACCCATTAACACCAATCGTCAACTTCTTGTTTTGGACCGGTTCTTGGAGTTGGACTCGGCTAGTGTGAACACACCACAAAAGAATCACAATAAAAGTTGCTCATGTTGAAGAAGAAATGTCCCATCGAGGAGAATACAGATGATGCTGATATGTTGCCCCTTATGAATGTATCTTCTTGTGTGTTATGACTTCAAGGACAGCGTTAAATGGTTGATTTTTTACTGTACAATGGCAAGAAAATATTATACAAAGTAAGGGCGCATTTCATATGATGTATAAAAGTTCTACATTTTACAATACCATGTCACCCCAAGTGTTATTATTTAATCACTGTATCACAACTTTATTTTTCTGGAACCATGTGCATGAACAATATCGTTTGAGTCGTAACACTCAATGCAACAAACACCCAGAAGAAACATCTATCTGAGAATTTGGAGACTAATCTCCATTCAGCATCAATTCTGTCCATTTCATACTGAGAGAGCCTATTTTCTGACTCTCCCTTGCAATGGCAGCAGCACCCGCATGTCAACGATTCCAATTCCCCCGGACCAGGTATACCATCAGTGAAAGACATAATGTCCGATTGCCTTCTATTATTGCAGCCGCCGTTCTTACCATGACCACAAGGACCATGACGAATGTCTATTTCTTTAGGTGGCAAGAAATTTGGATAAAGTCTCTTTGCTGTATTGACTATCCAGTTTGGCGGGGAATGACCTGAATCCTTTTTGGCATAGAGGTTAGTTGTAACGACTCCCATCACTAACGCAACTGTTACCATCAGCATGGTTGTGGCAAAAAACATACCTAAAATGATTAAAACCATAATTTACTTACCATAATTTACTATAAGACCATTTGAGATGGATTCTGTATTCATCTATAAATACCTAATTCACATTTTTAGATCAAATGGACAGACATGAAGTTCTCTCAATTTTATTTTTGCGAATTCATTGTAACATGAAAGATGACATATTTGACAACCAGCTATTTACTTTGCATTAAATCAAACTTGTCTGCAAATGTGGGAAATAATATTTCTTCATTTAATGGTAAATAATTTAAAAATAACACAAGGAAAAACCCTTCCCAAATTGAAGCAAACTCATAGCAGATATGCTACACAGACCAGTTTGATTTATTTGTGAGAACCTCGATTGGGTGAGTCAAATTAAGGAGACCAAATACCTTTGAAATTTCAAATGGACAGATAATTTATGAACAATACAGTTAGGTATATTAAAACTATAGTCCCGGTTACTCGGAGTAACGATACATGAACATTATCGATTCCATTTGTTGAACTGTTTTCTTTGTCTTTATCCACAAGTGATACGAAGCATCAATGGGTACAGGAAACAAAAAGATGCAGAAACACTGCTGAGTACACTTCATTTTCCAACATAATCTTATTACATTCAGTATTCCTGTTTATAAAAGTTTTAAAACTTCACCAATTTGATAAATAAAGACGAACCAACAGCTGCAGAATAAAAAACTGTGATAAGAAATGAAAAAATATTTTTCACTATGCATTATCCTAATGGCGTGATATGTTTTTCATAGATGTTCATGCGAGTAAACATTTATTTCTTGGGAGTTTTTAAAAGAAATAATTTTGCTCTAATTCTTTTTCAGAAGGTGCCAAGTCGATGATTATCTGCTAAAATTGCACTTATTACAATATAAATACAGCGAAGCTTGTCTTAGAACAAAAGCGCACAGAAGGAATGGATTGTACTTTAAAATGTATACACCTCACACTACGATGAAGACCATTTAAAATTTTTCATTGATTGTCATCCTCTGAAGGCATCATATTCATAAACAGAACGATCTGCACAGCACTGCTCAGAATGAGATAGATCCAGAAGAAAAACCGGTCAAAGAACCTGGACACCATTCTCCATTCAGCGTCGATTCTGTCCATGTTCACTTGATCAGGCCTCACGTATTCAACATCTTGTCTGCAGCAGCATCCCTTAGCCTGTCGTGGATTAGTACAGGTTACCGTGAGAGAGTCTAGCTCGCCAGCTTGATCGGAGATAGATGCAATGTCACTGTGACGTCCATTGCAACCTTTCTCCCTCCTCCTAATGGAATCACCAAGGACTTCTTTTGGAGGCATCATCTCTGGGTAAAACTTTACCACCATATTGACCATCCAGAGTGGTGGACCCCTTGCGGAATCTTTCCTCGAGTACAGGTTTGTGGTGATGACCGCCATTACAAGCACAACGCTCACCATTAACATAGTGGTACCAAAGAACATACCTATTTTGGAAAATAAAAAGGGAATCAGCCATTTATAAGTTTAGAGTCTCGAACTAAAACACTTAAATACTATATCTTATTCCTTTAAAAGATCTTGTCAAATTACCATGCAATAAAACTACATGTTTACACATGTGTACGCAAGAAATGAAATATGGCAAATTGGTCAATTGAAATAGACACCAATGTTATTATGCCTTTTAGAAGATAAGAAATGTTCAAAAAGAAAGGTAAGTTGCTATCTTGACAATTTTCCACGACATTTAATTAAAGAAGAGTTAGTTCTTTACTTAATAATTCATGTCTTACAAAAATTTAATGTGAATGACATAATATACTGGTAAATAGAAAAAAGATAAGATTCTCACCAGCTAAAGCTGAAAATGGTGCCATATTTACATCATGAAATAGAGTCACGGAGATGCATACTTCGTGCAAATGCAACACTTGAAATATAAGGTGCAGGAAAAATCGTCAAAGTTCTTGTTTAGCACACGGAAAAATAAGGGAATTTCACCACAAAGCACAGTGTTATTCCTTGAAAAATACTTATTCATAAACCGCACCCATAGCATGAAAACAATGCAAATATTTTTGCTCGCAAGGAAGTACTCTTCTTTTCATATGTAACTTAACATGTTTTCCATCACGATACCTTTTAACCGCTCCATGACATTAGTTTTTTAGCCATTGTCAAAATACCGTCGATTGTGGCAATCTCTGAAAAGTATACAAACCTAAAACAGGAATGGCATCAGGAGTTGGCGGCATTGTTTCGCCGACCATTAAGAGGAAGACGACGAGAGCTAAGAGGATGGTGGTTTCTAAATTCACTTTTTCCCCTGACTCGACTGGCAGGAAGAAACCCAGAAACGAAATGAGAAATATGAGGAAACATGGTGCAATGAGGTTGACTATGTAAAACAAACTTCCTCTTCTCATTTTGATATAAAAAGTCACGTCCGGATAAAGTTCTTTGCAACAGGCATATTTTTTCACATGTCTGAAGGCTAAGATACCATCCACTCTCCATTCTTGGTTTTCTGGTTTGTAGTACACTGAATTCGGGAAGTCATCACTGTATATAATATCCAATTCCTGCTCACTATGTGTCCATGATATGAAGACGATGCTACAGTTTTGAGTGTCAAAGGGGAAGTACTTAACGTTGAGGGTGCAGTATGTTTTAATAAGGGCTGGATATAACCATAACACGTTTCCGTTGGATGACACGATAGTGTTTGTCACCATGAAATCATTAAATTTGTCTCCAGCACTGAAAAACAAAATGGGAGTAATTTCATTGCAAGAAATAGACAAAACTTGCTAACAGTAAGATAAAAGGTGGAAGAAAATATTCTGCAATTGCTTCGCATTCGCGTTCATGTTCATATATTTTACCATTTTATTCAGAGTACTCACAAATTAGAGATGACCAGGTCTGGCGTCCATATCGTGTTAGCTGGAATTCGTATCGTACCAACGCCTCCGAACTCATTCTCATCCCACACTAAATATTCATCATTCCATTTCTGAAAAGAAATGCTATTTAGGTCCTCATAAAATACTTCAAGGGAAGATTTAAGGTGTCTGGTTGTATTTTAGACAAATGAAAATTGTGAGTTGGAAATTGGAGCTGGGAGTTTTGGAAGCTTGTGAATTTGGACATAACCTTGTACACGTTGATAGTTGTGCTTGATACTTCAAGATTAAATTTTGTCTCAAAATGAGACTAAATCGATAAATTCTATTAACACCAATTCGAATTCTCGCAATTACCTGTCTGATGGCGAGCAAACATGTAAATGTTTGTTCTTTTTCATTCTGAAAGTAAAATAGGTGAACAAATTAATCCTTATGGATCTTCCAAATTCCAGTTTACACGCGTTGCTTTAGTGTCAATCATTACAAAGGTAAGTTGAAGTTTTAAATGCAATTTTTAGCTGAGTAGCAATTTCCGAAACAAAGACAGAAAGCGCAAAAAGATATCGATGTTGTCCGATTCAAGCCTGGTTCACATGTAACAAAACTCAGCCCGCTATTTAGCACGATAAAAATGGATCGCATATATTCCTATGGTGCTGTTCACACATGATGAAATTACCAAGTGTAAACACTCTGATTTGTTGCCATGCAACCTATTTTGAATATCCGGCTGAATTTCGTTTCGTGTGAACAAAGCATTAAGGGATAATCTCAAACGTTTGTTTGTTTTCAAACTGATCACTTTTACACATTAAATACATTGAGATTTATGATGAACCAATTTTTTCACTGTGCAAGCTGTCTCACGAAGAGCAGAAATGTGTGCAAAAACTTGCTATGCCTGTCGTTGAAACCTTTTTCTTGCAACCCAATTGTTGCCATGAACAACAGTTGCGCTAAAATGCGCCAAAGTTCATTTTCCAGAAGGATCTCGAGGAGCAGATACTTCAACCGTATTGTAACTACAGAAGAAACAAACATTTAACAAAAACCAAAAGAATTAATCTTACTGTGTCAAGGATATGATAAAGTGATATAGCGATGTGGACGGCTATTGGCGTGCTGTCATTTCGTACTGGGCGCGTTGTTCTGTCATAGTGGCGCAAAATTAGGCGTTTTATTTTGTATTCGTTGGACCGGGTGATTTTTGGCTTCACTCTTGCCTGCAGAGTTCCTTCTGAAATGATAAAAAAGAGAAATGTTATTAAGACAATAACAAACCAGTTGTAAACCAATTTATTTTAAAACTTTTGACCATTAATCTCTAGTTATCCTCTATTTTTTTAACAGGGGTTGAAGCGTCCTATTTGCTTTTCAGGATCTGCAATACCGACTGAACAAGATCCACTCGATAAAATTGTAGGCACAGTGACAGTCTTACTCATTTACTTTGCAAATATATCAGCCCTGCAAAATGAAGCCAAGAAGATGAAGGTTACCTTTTGGAATCTCACTGAATCTAGTTGTGCTTGATAGAAATCAATAATTCAAGCATCAAAATCCCCAACCCCTTAAAACTGGGAATGCCAGGCCAACCCACGCAGTCAGTACCTTATTTCGCGAGAAATACAAATGAAAAAAATAATCAAAATGGTTATCGATTAAAAAATATTTTTGGAAACATCTACACATGTATGGATGCACTTAAATTTTCAAATAAAGATTTTTAACTTCAAATTTATCGTTAAGTTTGAGTTCTTTCCCAGTTAGTACAGAAACCATCGTTTTTCAGTGTCTTGTTAGCGTGGTCATAGAGATATGTTCAAAAATAGAAGATAACAAGAGATTAATGGTCAGAAGTTTTCAAATAAATTGGCTCCAAATCTATAATCCTGATCTAATTTTCTAAATTAGGCTGAGCTTTTCTCGTTTCTTCCAAGGGAATATATTTTATCACTTCAGCCCATCACATTCTTTATGTTTGTTCAGTCTCGGTGCATAATCCTGGACCCATGAAAACCTTACTTAACATTGCAAAAAAATGTCTTTTTCCCATAAAACGCATTGAAATATAAGTTGACAGGAACACAGTGAAAAGTGACACAATTGAAAAAGAATATCGCCTAAGGATATGTATATAACGGGTAACTTCAGATGTAATATTTCTGAAAACGAACGAAAACCCAAAAAGTATGAACAATTATACAAATATTTGTTGCCAGCACATCAATATCAACTATCAAAAGAACAGTATAATTCCTGCCTAAATATTAAGCTGACGAAAATGTAATTAGTGTGAAATGAATCTCGTTGCCACGATAAAGACAGCATCCAATAAAGACACAATTAAATATCTAATTTGTCTGTAAAAGTATGAATTGTCATGCATCCACATGCTTACTAACTGCTGACAAAAATAGCAGATCATATTGACCTTCCCTTGACCGGAAATATCACTATCTCTATAGCCCCTGCTTCACCAATTGCTTCAGCTTGTCAACTCAATTCTATACAACGTTTCTGTTAGTTTTCTACAGATTGAGTGGACCCCTTGAGGATTTCCTACTCCCATAGAGGCGTCTAACTAAATTTTGTCAATTACTTGCAGAAGGAAGCAGCATAAGTGCGGTTCCTTGCTATTTCAAAACTAATCGGACATATTGCCTTCATAGATTGAAAAAATAACATGTACCCAAAGTGCCTCCGCTGAAAACAAAATTTACATAAATTTTGAACTCATGACTGGAGAAGAGAAAACCCCCACAACTCTGGGTTCAGCTTGGAACGTTTGCATTCTATTTATTCAGTAAACTTCAACCAACTCCATTTGACAAGCCTTCATGACATCTATGTTTAGTGTCATGCAGATGCGATCTCTAAAGCAATGAATGGACAGTTGAATAATCATATTTTGATATTCGCATCAGTGTCGACTGACTGGCCCACAGATGGAATCAGTGTACAAACTGCAGACCGATTTTCCTGTCAGATGTTTACCAAATCAATTTATAAATTAGGACTTAGCAGGTGTTATTCTATACTAATCGTGTAACACCAGACAGATTGTGAATAATACCATCTTATCTTGAAAGATAAGTAAGGGATTGTAATTTAACGGAGTGTTAATTGCTTGCAATGGCAACCCATTTAGTTTCATTTTTACCATCCGCGTATTGTTATGTGGTCAAATGCATGTCCACACGGACAGGTGAAATTCCTACTATGTTGATGTTCTATTTATATTTGCATACCATAATTACTATGGTATGTGTACTGATATGACCTTATATGAGCATCCTTGACATTGCTATGAATCTGTTTATGAATATACTTTACCAATCTAATAAGTTAGACAATGTATTCAATCTAATATATAATTATAATATTGTGAAATTGTAATATGTTTGTTCATTTGTAAATCAAGTTGGTCTGAACAAAGGACTGCTTGATGCATTCTTGGAGACTACTGTGTGAACCAGTACAGATATGATTGATATATCTAATGCTAAAAATAGACCTTATTGCACAATAACCTCCTATATTATGAAACTATTGTACAATCAGTGCACAACCTTTTGTTATGAAAAAGTAGTCAAATAGTTCACATTAAACAATAGATAAGCTAATCCCCAACAATTTTTTTTCCAGAATGTTGCACAATTGGATGCAACCTAACTATCCCTATATAAGGTAGACAGGTCTAGGCCTACTAATATCACTCATTGGAGAGGCTTACTGAAAGATACTTCTGCTATAGCAAAGCATTGGACAGGATATCATTGCAGTACATTGGTACACTTTAGTTCCTTGATGTTTAGCATTGTATGGAATAAAAGTGTTGCTTGGAATATTCTGACTTAGTTATTTGTTCGAGTATTGCACTTCTGAAGGCACATGCAGGATTCAGTGTTCACTTAAGAGGCACAGAATTTATACATTTTTGGGATATTTCATTTTGGACTCTAGTTTGGAAGCTACTAAACCATACTTCTGTATGCTTGCATTCCACTAAAAATTGCTTAAAAGGTCAAAGTCATCTGAATGTCAAGCTCAATGTTACTCAGTATTAAGGTCAAGTAAAGGGAAATACATTTTCTGTCTATTTGTAAATGTTTTTGTGATCTATGTGTTACTCAGATGGTATGCCTTCAAGTGAAAGGCATTCTTGTTGGGAACAATTTTCATAACAGAGCTATATTTCAGATGGACCTTAGAATTGAAAAATAGACAGAACATATAATTTGTCTTTTTGATATAGTTTTACATTGAGTAAATTTGAATATGTCCAATCGTGACCGTGATACATCTGTTTGTTCAAAACGAAGAACTTTCCTAGCTCAAGAAGTTCAAATGTTATGGCTTTAACAAACACATATACACAGGTACACACAGACGTATGTGGTCATAAAATGTTAAACTAGAAACTGGCTCTGGATAATAGTCGAGCTCGAACGAACCGCCTTGATAATATGACATGAATTTGCTGGACAACCAATGATGCCACACGTGCATGAGACAGTATTTGCGTTTGTCTTCTCTTATACCAACAAACTAAATCTTCGCGGAAAAACTCTACCATACAACTGCTATGTACCGTATATTATTTCAGTGAAGCAGACAAAACATTCATCTCTTTGCCTAACTCTCGGACCTTAAGCATGTTTGCTAGCATTTTGAAAAGAAAGTATTCCAAATCTGATCAATGATGTCTTTTTGCTCAGTTCATAGACATCGTATTATCACAAATACAACTTGCAATGTGTGTCGTCAGTGTGTTTACAATATTCAACAGCTGCTGTCCCTCAACCAGACCTCTAGCTATGTTATGTGTTCCCTATATACAAGCATACATCCATGGAGCAGCTGCAGCCATGAAACCAAGAGGCAAGAGTATATGCAACTTACCTCTTCTTCCATTCATCTTCTCTTATTATTCTCCACCACTTATTGTTTTGTCAATTTTTCATTTCTCATAATAATCCATATATATCATTGGCACAAGAAAGAGTAAATCAAGTGGATTAATAAAAGAGCTTGTCATTCATATTTACATTACCATATGTTAATATTGACCAATATGGGACTTCTTGTACTTGAATTAACCCTCTCAATGAGACAAAGCTATCTAGCTACATATTGGTAATGAAATGTACACCATATCCACGAAAATAAAGTAAGAAGTATGACATTTTTTCCTACATTTAAATCTAACAATATCAACATGAAGATAAAGAATATCAACCAATATTCAATCTACAATATGCAAATCTTTCAAACTACATGATGATAATGAAATGTACACCACATTCCTGAATTTTCTTAATTATCATGACACTTTATAGTTAATTAATAGTTAAGAGCCAAAAGTGTATCTCATAAGGTTCACAAGTTTTCCACCCTAACAACAGGGCAAGCCACAAGGAACCTTATTTATGTACCTAACTTTAAACCCATCCCTGACTACCATCGCCGCTGGATCAAAGCTAACTAAGCTAATGTCCTCCCCTGGTGGGGACCACTGGATGTATTGGTGTATGTGCATATGTGTGTGATGTGCAAATTTTCCTAACAAAATAAAGTCAGTAATGCATGGAGTCTATTTAAATGTCTTACTGGTTAAGAAACAGAATAGTCTTTGTCAGCTCATGTCTGCTAGAAGGCAGATTTTTGTGAGCAATCATTTCTGTGTATCTCTTGCCATAAGTTTTCAGACGCAAATTGAGATACTTCTGTACAATTGATCTCAATAAGGAAGTAAGATGATCTCTTTCTTGAGCAATGTGATGGTCATAGAAATGGTCATCAGTTTGGCTGAAAATGTCTGAACCAAACTGTTCAACCACTGCAGTCTCAATTTTGAGGTCAACATTCTTTTCCTTTGTAATTCCCAAGTCAGAATAAATGACCTGTCTCTTGAAAAGAATCTCAGTAGACTTTACTACCTTCATCACAGCAGAAGATGGCAAAATCAATCCACCTTTTTGCAGTGATCGAGTGAACTTTGTGTACACAGGGAATTCTTTCATTTTCATTGCTTGGGGATCCAATGGATCAAGCAACAATTCTTGTCTACATTTTCTGCATTTTACAATTGGTAACAGTTTCCGAACAATAAATCCAGATATGTAGTACAAAATGTTGTCCATCAACTCATTTGGAGATGATTCATGCATGTCTGCCAATAGCTGTTGCATTTCTAATGTTTCATCATCTGGTGGAAATTCAGTGATTGCAGCTCTGCTTTTCTTTCTTGACGATAAGTCCAAGAAAATGTTTGGCTCACAGAGAGACTCTTCAAACTTCGTACAGTTTCCTGTACTTGATGGTTCAATACTGTTTCTAATCAGCATTGTTCTCAAAGCATATTTGAACTGTAGAACATCTGGATTGTTGTTCCATCCACAACGTTGACGAATCTTGTTGAACAAGAGTTCCAAGTGATCCTGTGAAAATTTGTATGTCATAACATACTTGTAAGGTTGATAACTTCGAGTAAGCAAATCTATGGTTATAGCCATCAAAGATCGTATACTCATGACTAGTCCCCAAATGCATGTCTTTCTTTGACCTGCTCTCAGCAAGTTGCCCCACTCATCTCGCAACTCAAAGAGGTACCTTGACATCTTCTCACATTTTCCCAAGAAACCTGACAAACTGTCCAATGAGACTGCAGCCTTGTTTCCTTTGGCAAATGGATTTCTACTATTCAGAAGATCAAACAACTCATCTACTTTCTGGATGAAATCAGATGTTGGCTTACAGCCTGCAAAGTCTTCATGAGCCATATCAACTCTCAAGAAATCTAATGCCTTTGACACAGAAGAACTAAATGTTTGTGCCGCAAGGGATACACTCATTTTGTGCTTTTTGTACAGAATGTGTTTTCTCTTCAGCTTGTTTGCTAGTGAAAACCCCATATCTTCCTGAAGAGAGCACAGTTTTTCAATGTACTGCCACTCTATTTTCTCACGTTCACCATTAGCATCTGTCTGAAGAACTTTGTAATCCCCAAGTAAATTCCTCAGGAGCTTTATCATGTGGCAAATGTCAAGAATCACAAATACCTTTGTGGATGGTATCTTGGGATGTGGAAACCATGATTGAATTTCGCCCACTGTCAATTTACAGCCAAGACGTTTGGCAGTTGCAACATTTGATGGACACCCATCAAAGACAACAGCAATTACATTCAGTCCAACACCATGTAGGAGGCTCAAACAGTCTTTGATCAACTGAGCCTGCACTGCAGCTGGACATTTGTCCTGAAGAACATACGCAATTGGATGTTTGAAATGACCAGAAAGACCAACCACCATGAATACTAAAGCCACTGTAGCAAGTTTATCAGGAGGCTCAGGTAAAGCTGTCCCATAGTCAACAGTACCAACATATTTCTTGGAAACTGACTCCCACATTGTACCTTTTTGAAGTGCCATTCCATCCACAATCAACACAACATCAGACATCCATCGCTTTTGTTCGGCAGCAGATCCAAGCATGTCAATGACATTGGTCAAGTATCCAGGATTGCAATCTACTGATGCACCCCAAGCTCTAATACTGGAGGGATGAGGAAGTACAAGGATTTTTCTAACAAAATCATAGGCCTTCGGAGAGTAGTAATGCAAAGTCAGAGCAAATTGCTTAATCTCATCTGAGTACCGTTGTGCATAAACACTTTGTCGTCTTTCATTTTTCATCTGATTGCTGAATAATTCTTTTGCCATATTGCCAAAGTTGTTACGCAAAAGGGCATTCTGCTCCCTGTCTACTAACTGCTCTCTTTTCAATGAATCTAGCAGCTCTTTTACATTTCGTATTTTCTTGTTTCTACGACGAACCTTTTGTTGCAAAGCTTTAACTTGTGCAGTCAACTTTTGAATTTTTGCCGAGTCAGACAATGGAGTACTACTGTAGGCATGGTCAATTGCAATTCGTTTCTTGATCTTTGAGGGAGAGACTTTTGGTAATGGTTCTTTGTTCAACCTTTTCTTTGGAGGTTTTCGCTTCAGTTTTTGACTTCGTAAATGACTTGGATGAGTTGGGAACTCAGTTGGTATTGCATTTGGATTGAGTAATCTGCCTCTCTTCCCTGGTCTAACAACAAAACAGGATTCAGTGAAGTGAACACTGCAAATCAAACTGTGGTGCTTGGGAAACCAATCTGCACGGTGAACGGCATGAACCCACTTCTTAAGCAACTCAGGCTTCTTGTGTGGGAAATGAAAGAAGGATATGTCTCCACCTCTTTTCTGCCTATTGTGACAACCATAAGCAACACAAGATCCAACCATTTTCAACTTTCACCAAGTTGCGAACATGACAATTTGACCCGAACTTTGATCATCAATTTCAAGGTGTTAGAATTGAGATATTGACAAGCTTTTTTTTTTTAATCCACTTCATTTTTTGAGCTCTTTCATCCTATGCTATCAGAAAACTTCCTTCTTGCATTGCTTTTATAATATATGACGATATGTCGTGAGTAGTATTCCAATGTAGTAATGATTAGAGGTATAATCCAAGATAAATTATATCCAGAAAATATAGTATGAACAAAAATCTTAGCTTCTGCTATAGTGACTGAGCAACTGGTTGCCTCTTTGTTTAATGCCTCATGATGCTTCATATGATCTCAGTCACCAGGCAGTCTAGGGGTAGTTATAGCAGGCAGCAGTTTATCTCAACCAGGATGTGACACACATACCAAAATAACACACCACTTGTTCCAAAGTTTACTCGCAACAAATGACAATACGATGTCTATGGTCATGCTCTATTGATTCCAGAAACAAACCAAGTCCAACATGTGAAGTGGTGCATGAAACAAATTTCACTTCAGAAATCTCCTGCCCAACAGATTTCTCCCTAGCTCAGGGGTAGAGCATTGGTCTCAGGATCCGGAGGTCCTGGTTTCAAACCCCACTGGGGGCAATTTTTGACGAATTATTTTTGCTCTTCCCTATGCAAAGATCTGTCAGATAATCTGACAGAAACACCTATCGTGAAAAACTCAATTGCTGATTATGGCGACACAAAAAGATATTGTAGTGACTACTTTATTCCTGTTTCCTCAACCAGAGGACATCTCCGAATAATGGATAAAAAAATTACACATTTTGACAAGAAAAATTAGATTCTTACCTGAGAGTGAGGGAGACAAATCAAGCCATCTTATGTATCCATGTTCATCTTGACTGAATATTTTTAGTCCATGAAAGTCACCGTCTTCTCCTCGAAGACACACCTACAGAGAATTAAGTATATTCTACTGAATGCATTAGGAGATTTCTTGTGCATTCCGATATCGAATACAGGCCAGTTGAATACCCTGTTTCACTACCTTTGTAAAATTTAGACTAATAAGAAATAGGATTGTAGCGCGGCAGTCCACTGATTGGTTAGCGGCCAATGCACAATTTTCTTCTAATGCTCTTCCGTTTCTTTGTAATTCAGGTTTAGAGTCAGGTTCAGTGCTTAGAGATCTTGCCGTTTAGAAATATATTGGATTTTGCTGTTCCGAAGTATTCATAATTGACCAGCAGGGGTAATTTTTTTGCCATCTACCAGAACCCAGGAATCACTTTACAAATGGCTGCTGAGCAGTGACCAATCAGTTAAAGTGATTTGACAAATTCTCCAGGATTTACCAGCCTGTTGTCATTTTCCTCAATCTGATTTGATTTTTTAGTTAAACATTTTCAGTACCCGTTCTCGAACAGAAGCTGATTCTAAACACTGCTATTCACCCGTCCTTCATAGATTCAAGTTCTCAAGCAAAGAAAGTTCTTTAGACACCATACCATAGTATTGTGCACTTGGGTGTGGTTGTGTAGCATCACCGTGATATCCAATCCGTGGGTGTTCGGGTTGGGCCACCTAATCGTGAATGTGTCACATGTATGTTCTTTTGGGAGGAACAGGCACATCTTCTGTGACTGGCCAAACACGCTGAAAAATATACAGTGAAAAACTGCAGTCAACAAATTAAATTACAAATATGCATTTCTTTTTCTGATATAATATCAAATTGAAAATGAAGAGTAAGGTCACCAATTAATTATACTGAAGCTGCAGAGGTTTTGATCAACGACAGAAAACAGGCCCTCATCTATACAAGTGTCGCCCTCTAGTTCCGGTAGACGATCCATTGCTAAATGTAAAATTCTGATTGTAGTGAAAATAAAATCACATCAAAATTTATATCAAGGATAGAAGAAAATCCAAATTATTGGTTGTATGTTTCACTTTACACAAGAACTTTATCTACAGTTTCCAGTTTCGTTCTGAATTACATAGTATCGCAAGTATATTGAATCATTACTAGTTTTACTATAACTTCTACGTAAATAGGATCAGAGTGAGTTTTTCTCTTTTTTTCACAGAGTTTAACAAGAATATTGAATCTAATAGAAATGCTTTGCTCATACTCTTCAGCATGACCAAATATGGTTTCATGTGGGGCTCTTGAAATGTTAACATAAGATGGCTCTTCCCAAGACCTGAGTGCTTGGAGTAGACACTTAAAAAAGCTAGTAATGGAAAAGGTGTGAAGAAATACCTGGTTGTAAGATTTTAAATTGCAGA
>JBCAUG010124016.1:0-21151 GCA_038406175.1 Haplosyllis leylae | reverse complement strand
GGCTTGTGTAAATTTATAGCCCTTTTATTAAGGGAGAATGCAGTTTACCTTCGTGGTTATACCTACCGTATGGTAAAAGGTAATTGTATACCGTATTACCTTGCATTACAATGAGAACGAGAGTAAATTTTTGATTGACGGTGTAACCAAAGGGTTTACCATTGGTTATGATGGGCCTACAGATATTGCCAGATATGCTCCTAATCTTAAATTGAGAATAGGTAGTAAGACCAAACTTTGGAATAAGGTGATGAAGGAGGTTAAAGCATGCAGGTATGCGGGTCCTTTTAGTTCTGTCCCATTTGATAGGTTTATACAGTCACCTATTGGCCTGGTACTGAAAGGGGGAGATGGTAAGGACTGTAGATTAATTTTCCACCTGTCTTATCCTAGGAACGGGCTTTCAGTCAATTCAGAAACACCAAAGGATTTATGCTCAGTCTGTTACCCAGATTTTGGTGATGCTGTGAAATTGTGCATTGCTGCCGGAAGAGGGTGCAAAATTGCATGATCTGACATGAGCGCAGCTTTCAGACAACTCGGTATAAAACCCAGCCACTGGCCGTGGTTAATACTAAAGTGCAAATCACCTTTTGATGGGAAGACTTATTTCTTTGTGGATAAGGCATTGCCTTTTGGAAGTTCAATTCCGTGTGCACATTTTCAGCATTTTTCTAACGCTATAGCTTGGATAGTTTCTTACAGATCTAATGGCAGGGCAAATATTAACTATCTTGATGACTATCTTTTTGTAGCTTTGTTAACCATGATGTGCAATGGACAGGTTGAACAATTCTTGGAAGTGTGCAAGATTGTGAATTTCCCAGTTAATCTGGAGAAAACTTTCTGGGGCACAACGAGATTGACCTTTCTAGGCTTATTGCTGGACACGGTGAATCAGGTGGTTTGTATACCGGTGGATAAAGTGAACAAAGGGAGAACTCTCTTGTTAGATGTGATATCTAGGAAAAAGGTGACTGTTCACCAAATCCAATGCCTCTGTGGGTTCCTTAACTTCCTTTGTCACTGTGTGGTACCTGGTAGGGCTTTCACTAGACGCCTGTAAGCTGCAACTGCTGGGAGATGTGAACAATTAAAGCTGAAACAATACCACCACATAAATGTGACTGGTGAAGTCAAAGCTGACTTGAAGGTTTGGCAACTTTTCTTACAGCAACCTGATGTATATTGCAGACCATTCATGGACTTTGCTAAGTTGTGGACCGCCGTCGAGCTTAACTTCTACACTGACTCATCGAAAAACTCATCATTAGGTATGGGTGGTTACTGCGACAAGGAATGGTTCATGCAACCATGGGACAGTGAGTTTGTTGAGTGATTTAATCCCAGTATACAATTCCTTGAGTTGTATGCTGTCACAGCTGGTGTCTTGGCATGGATCTATCAATTTGCCAACAAACGAGTTGTCATTTTCACAGACAATGAAAGTGTGAAAAATATGATTAATAATGGATCATCTGGTTGTAAACACTGCATGGTCTTAATCAGATTGATAGTGTTGGAAGGTCTCAGATGGAATGTGAGAATTTTTGCCAAGCACGTCAAGTCAGCGAACAATGAAATCACTGATAGCCTAAGTAGGCTGCAATGGAACAGATTCAGAAAATTAACTAAGGACTTGGATATGGAGCAATGCAGTACTGAAATATCTGAGGAGATTTGGCCCATGCACAAAGTGTGGTTTAAGTTTTAATTCATTACTATATTTACAATTTGTTGTTTGTAGATAGGAAGAAGAAGAATTCCGACAGCCTCTCTGGATCATCAACAATATCTGCTTCTTATATGAGTGCTATACTAGAGAAGTTAAAATGTGCCAAAACTAGAGAATCCACATCCAAGAATTATTTTAAAGTGTGGCGTCTATTTAACAAGTTTGTTGTTAGACTAGACAAAATCCCACCTTCATGGGAAGAAAAACTACAGTTATTCTGTGCCTACTTAGTGGAAATTGGCAACAAGTCATCTACAATCAAGTTGTATATTTCTGCCATTCGACATGTGCTAAGAACTGATGGCTACATTATGGATGATAATAAGTTGTTACTTGGGTCTTTAACACAAAGTTGCAAGCTTATCAATGATACAGTGAAAACTAGATTCCCTATCAGGGTAGGTTTACTTGAAATGTTACTCTTTGAATTAGGTAGGGTATTGTCAAATCAACCTTACTTGGAGGCGTTGTACAAAGCTGTTTTTGCATTAGCATACTACGGGCTTTTCAGAATTGGTGAATTAACTTTCAGTCAACATGCGATTAAGGCAAGAAACATACATCTGGCAAGAAACAAGGACAAAATCCTTGTGATATTATACTCATCCAAAACCCATGGAGCGGAATCACGCCCACAACGGGTAAAGATCACTTCTCACGATGATACATATTTAACCACCTGTGACAGGCACAAGAATTTATTTTTCTGCCCTTTTATGTTACTGCGGAACTATATGGCTGTTCGTGGAGACTACGACCGGGATGAGGATATTTTCTTTATCCATAGGGATGGAACACCATTAATGGCTACTCAAGTGAGATCTATGTTACGTGTAACATTGAGTAGACTCAACCTTGATCCTGATCTATATGATACTCATTCTTGGAGGATTGGCAGGGCATCTGACTTACTTAAATGGGGTTACAGTTTACCCCAGATCAAAATTTGGGGCAGGTGGAGGAGTAATGTAGTGTATCGCTACATTCGTGAATGCAAACTTTAAACTTATTAACATCTTATTATTCTTTGCAGGAGCAGGGTCCCTACTTCATAGCTACGAAATGGTTTGGATTGTTGGCGATGAATTCCTAACTAGATCTGGTTCCCAGTACTTCCTCAACTCCACTGTGGAGGGACTACGCAATGGCTATATTCATGAGAATTTTGAAGTCAAAATATACATGAGTAACAAGTATCTTAGTCAAAACACTAGTGTGTTAAGCAGGATCTTTAACTGTATTGTGAAGGGGATCACTGAGAATTTTTTGTTACCAAAGTACATAATTGTGGTTTTGGATTACGATGTGTTAGCTCAAATTGACTTTCACCGGTATGGAATTTCAGTATTGCTGGGTAAAGTTATGGAGTGGGTATTTAACCAATCCTACAAAGCAATTAAAACATACAAAGAATTTCTACCACACAGAGCTCTGCGTGATTCATACCCACAATTTCTCTGGATTGATCCCCCGTTACACAAAAATTTTTCTGATAATGACAGAAGGTGCAAATTTGATGCATGCTTGTCCGACCTTACCAAGGTGTACACTGAAAGCATATTATTGCAGTTGCATAAAGTATGGGATTATGATGATGGGTCATTGTTCTTGTATGAACAAAGTCGCTTTACAGTTGATGGGTACACCAAGTACTGGCTGGCGGTTGACCATGTAGTAAAGCTATGGGACACTTTCCTGCACAATAGGAAAACGAAGAAAGATATGGCCAAGCGGCCTATCATGGATAAATCAACGGAGAGCGTACACAATGGGCATCAAAGTCATAATTTTGCTTTCAAGCCATCGGGTAACAGGCGGGACAACCAAGATGACCATGCCGAACAACACATGGTGGATGAGGTTAAGGCCCCACAGGCTAAACAGCGTTTTGGACATAAATTTGTCCAAACGGTCCGCTCCTTCACAAAAAGTGATAGGTTTCACTGGCGTAAACTGCCTTTGGCAAGGAAACAGCTCTTCAAGAAACTTCCAACTCCTCCACGGATCTCAAAGGACCGCGAATTTGTACCAGAACTATAAAAATTATTTTATTATGTTATTATCCCATCCAATTTTACTTGGGTCTATTCGCGCATAACATAATTTTACTGCAGTTTTATCATGGTTAGTTGTTAATTTACCCACCTGTACACACGTATTTTATGTTATGGCTCATTAGTGGCTGTGTTTGCTTAAAATTGGTTTTATCTGGCACCGGTAGGTGCCTGTTCTGGTTGACCTGTATATATTAATTCTGCTCAATGTATATGTAACCTTGAGTTGCCAATTTTGGTGTTGATTGTTGAAATAAAACCCATCTTATGTCAAGTAATTTGTTTTGTCTCTTTGCCGGGAGGGTAAAATATATTTAAAAAAATAACTTTCCTACCAGATTGTGCTATTTCATTTCACTCCAGACTGAACCGCTAGTAAATGGTTATTTTCACCATCACCATTTTAACACAGTTGGCAACTCAAAGATCTGATTCAAATTGAGTTCCCTGTTGTCCTGAGTTTCTTTAGTTTAAAGCTTTCACTTTCTAAATCATAAATTCTTCAGAGGATTGATCTTTTTACTACTATGATCCATGTAGAGCCGAAGTTGTGCCACCGAAACCATGAAACTGAACAAAAATGTGGTGTCAAAATCACTCGTACGATGCCGTAATGTTTTTGTATGCAGAATATTTTTGCGAAAATTTTTATATCAATTTTCTGAAAGAAAAAGAAGAAACTGAATTAGTGTGTTTTTGTGCGATAGCAAACTTGAATTGACAAAAACATATCTGAGCACTGCAGGAGGGATCTTGAATTGGATCCTAGCTGTGCCCACAACTCCAAATTTGTATTCATGCCAATCCTTTTCCCCAGTCCCCGTACCAAATCTTTAAAGACCAATATACTTTGGTTTGATGTGACAGATTAGTTTCATTCCTGACATCTAGGATTATTTCGCCCTAGACAATGCTACAACCGACGACACTATTTTTTGTCCAGAGTTTTGATTGTAGTTAAGTGCTTTTTCTGACTTCATTTGATACATCATTGTGTACAGAATAAATTAACCAATTTTGTCTGCGGTTTCAAAGGAAAAAGTCACTTTGTTAATAAGCCCACATGGATAGGTTAAAGTTCGATTCCAGAAGAGACTGAACTTTTCAAGGCTTAGATCAGGATCCAGTTAACTCTGCAAACTGAAAACTTAAACAGAGTAATTAATTTGCCTTTCTTTAGAAACCAGTGAATTGTTACAGGACGTTTACATATTTTAAAAATGAATTGTAGTTGTTTTGTTATAAATTTCAAATTTATCTTAATTCTCTGAATTATAATTGACAAGTTGAGGAACATTCTGCACACATTGTTTACATACAGTCGAGTTTTCCCTAAATGTTTTCACTGCAGCGAATTCAGTGACAAAAATAATGTTTTTTTTAAAAAAAGGATTGCTGTACTGAAACCCACTATCTCATGTGTGAGAGACAGATATTCTACCACTGTGCCGCAGAGACGCAGTTAATAAAGAAGACATTTAAATTTATCCTAATTCATGCTTCACTGATTTATCAGATTCTCTGAATTCAGTGAATTCAATGGAAGTTCTGCTCCATTTAGGAAAAACCCCATTGTTTACATTCTGCAATGTATGCAGAATGTCCTTCAACTTGAGAATAAATATGAACTTTTTTGTAATAATTTCTTTAAATATCACAAATTAAGATTAAATGTTACAGTCATCTTAACGCTAAGTTTCTGTAAAGTTGAAGTTGTACATGAAAATCTGGTTCTCTGCATACGACTTTGGAGCATTTCTGTAGACGACTTTGTTCACCTAATGTGTGCAAAATTTGTTTCACTCCTAACAATGGCAGAAATACAAAATCTCGTAATGTGGACAACTAACAACGATAGTACATTTATGCTTTGCAACAGCTGTGCTAAAAGGACAGAATTTTTTTTCAATGTATCTGCATTAAGCAATTTAGAACTTTATCAGGATCTCAGTGTAGTCCTTTTCATGATCCCAAGTAACATCCTGCCAAGAAAAAAAGTTAGGGTAAATTACCATCCACTTAAACCATTTTACGTTATTGATGATCACATATAAATAATGTGTTGATCGTCTCAAATGACATGAACGTTTCAACTTTGTTGTAATTACCTGTTTTTTCTTTTAAATGATCTATCAGACCTTTTTCTGCGCATAATAATGAAAGTGAGAGGCATGAATTGTCTATGCAAAAGTACTTTCAAATAGATAATTGAAACCTTAGCTTGGTACTACAGGGTGTTAAGCCAATATCATTTTTACCCCACAGGCTACTTTTGCTATCTCATCACAAATCCTAATCTTAGTCCTCAAACACTTTCCAAAATTATTTGTCGGAGACGTCAAGGGGTTCATCACTCTATAGATACTTGGGCACTTCTTTGTCACTGTCACTTAAATGGGCTTCTCATGGACTGTACAATCCTTAGTTTGAAGGTTGACGGTGTCCAATAACATACACTTCACCAAACTGTTAAATGATGAGAAAAATTAATAGTTCTTGGGTTTTGTTTCCTTTTCGGATGTGCACCTCACACCTTCTTAGAGGTGACTTTGAACATCAATACTGTAAGTACAATTTGTTCTGTTTTGACTAATACTTAGAACATAAATATTTTGCAAGTTATCATCTTTTTAGTGAAGCAAATGACCTCGAATCCTCACTTTTGAATGACTGCAACAATGAATTGTGACAAAAGCTATCAATTGAGCTATTACCATAATTAAAATCATATTTACTGCTTTCGCCTCTAACTTTTCGACATGTTGTGGTATATAATGTTTGGCAAAAAGACTTCTGAGTTCTTTGGTAATGAAGGGAGCATTAATTATAACTTGTGATAAGTGTTTTGGCGATGAAAACAAATCATGCCTGGAATTCTAAGTTTTCACACAAATCCATGAGGTACGAACTGCATACCACAATTTTCAAGGGTGGTGTCTTGACACAGATCTAACACTTAATTTAACTTTAATGGTTACTCAAAAGGTCAAAAACACCAATTTAAGGCGATTTAAGGAGATAAATTGAGCGTTTGGTCGACGAAGCATCGATATCTAAGCAATAAACAAATTAAAAGGCGACACACAGGGTACAACCTCGTTGGTATAAGAAAACTCTTTTCTAAGCGTTTGTCACTTTTTTACTTTTTACGACTACCCGTAAAACATTATGGATTAAACTTTTACTTAATATCCCACAAACAGGTTGTCTATCTTTGATGTACCTTGGTTGATTTATGTAACCCCCTGTGGGAATCTTTTTTCAGGATTAAAGAAAGTACCATAAAAGTCTATGGTCCATAAGGTCCTTCCAGGTATATCATTGACAAGAAGTCAGATCCGATCGTGGTAGCATCTGTGCCTTTCTTAACTTTTTGTAATTAATCAAATTGTTCTTAGAGATTCAACTGTGTTGAGATGATATCAAAAAAGAAACATACAATCTAATCTTCAATATATATGTAATATGTAAAACATATATGTACATATATCATATACTTTCTTTGTAGATGAATTCGTGTTCCATTGGAGCAAAAGTACTACAGCAAATACTTGGTAACTTGTCGCACAGGGTGTGGTGGGTTTACATCTCAATAAGATTGTATGATAAGCAATACATTTAAGTTATTCTACATATAAATTTGATTCAAAGGTTAAAAATATATATTAAAATTTCCATGTCTGAAAAAGTTCATAAAATATCCAGGTGAAATAAAACGTGATGTTAGCAGCCCCAAAAAGTTGTACAAGTACGCAGTCACTGGCAGACGCATTGAACTTTGTATATCACAGATAACCGGGGATAATTTCTTGAATTCCAAATCAAATTGATTCATCACCTGAGTCAAGTAGTTGCGGTATAGACAGACCATAATCACGACTGGTATGTAAACATTCACTACATCTAGAGAAAAAGTCACTCTTTTACAGTCTACATAGAAATTGGTTCACTGTAAAACCAAAGAAAGACTCAATAGCCAACGGATGAATAATTCCTTTTCAGAAAATTGTACGAGGTATCAATATTTCTTTGTTCATTATTTTTTCACTTTATAAGTTCACCTATTACCAAATTCACAGCAAAAACAGTATCCAGCATGCCAAGTATACCTTTAGAACAGCCAAAGAAAAAGAACAGGCTTGACTGCAATGTCAGATTTTCCTCACATGATTTACAAAACGGATTTCATGCCGTGGTTTGTAAGTTTTTGGTACGCTAAAAGGTTTTTGATTTGTGCGTATTTGTAAACATGACATGCATTTGACATTGTACTACGAGTGAACTTTGAAGTTTGACAGTATATCGGTGTGGTAAAATAGACAGTTCGTAACACAGATCTAACAATTTTAATCTCTTTATGTCATATGTGGCTTACACCTATCTCCGTGCCAAAACGATATGTTGGATTTTAAATAGCATTCAGTGAAATGCATGGGCCATTGTCATCAAAAGCCATCACGCTTTTAACCTTGTGTTGTATTCTTATGTTTTTGGACAAAAACAAATATTTTGAATTTAAACACAAACATTTAAGACTGTAGTTACATGAGTTAGTAGTGGATCCCGCCGGTACTGCAAAAGCAGGAAACATGTTTGTTGGCCTGATGTTCCAGTCACCAAGTGAAACTCTTGAAATCCTTCTCTAAAAGCGGTTGCCTTTTCAGTCACTGACTTTAAGTACGTTGTGCAATATGTCATTCCTCCATTCTTAAATTAACAATGCCACCACAAAACTACAGACTGACAAGCATTTTACCAGGTAAAATCGATTACTTTGAAATTGTATTCAAAATTGCGAGTAGTAGAAACGTGACTTCCAAATATAGCACTCTTGATTGTTGACTAAGGACTTATCCAATGACTTGGAAATTTTCTAATTCAACCATTGGGAGGACAATGTTTGTATTTATAAATGTGAATTGCCACCAAACTTTAAATGCACGAGTGGTTTTTTTATATTTATTTTAAAGGAATACCATCATGTAATCATAGTAAAGCTCGTGACTTAGTAAACAAATACTTTAAGAAAAGACAAGACGGCAACCGAACAATTCTGAAGTGTCTCGCTTACATAGGAGAGAGGTGGAGCATTCTAAAATATTGTTTAGAACTCAAGAAAGTTCTACTTTGAATACATTCAGGCACAAAGATTTTCGCTTGTGGTTATCAACTAAAAACTAAAACAAGACAGCCTCCCATTAACATTGTGAGGCAATACTCATCATGGGCCCCCGCCCTTATCATGATGAACCAGACCCAGCCAGAGGGGGGAGGGTCGGGTCACCTGGTCAGCCTGAAGCTACATTAAGGGGTATGAAAAGTTTCAGCAAATAAAGTTGAATCCAGTGAGAGTTGAACCCACAACAGTGACCATCGCTAGTGTAGAAGTCTGAGACCCTATCCCATGATGCAGTGGGCCGGACCCCTCTATGAACAGACACCCACGACTGAATATAATGGAATACAGGAAAAAGTTAGTACCTGTGATTTATTCAAAATAACTGCCTGTACAAGTACTGCAGTCTACTAGTACGAAATATATACTTGCATTAAAAATTTGAAATGCAAGTAGAAAACCTGTCTGTCAAATTGAAGAAATTTGTGATACAATTAACTAATTTAAGATACAATTTTAAAACGGAAAAACTCTATACAGTGTCCAGTTTGTACTGTTCACACACAAACCAGAGATTCCACACTACTCTTGTGGACAGTGCGATTTGTTCCAGTATATTCATTTGCGACGGCACATTTGGAATATTCAATAGAAAAATACACAAACAAATGTCTACAATGAACCAAAGTTGTTCATGAAGACCATAGGTTTAGGATGTGCCACCTGAAAGTGAGCGGAAAGGATGAAGAATGAGAAACAACTTTGTATAACCTTGGGCAGTATCCTGTACAAGCGGCAACTATTTAACACCGGCTCTGAACTGTATAATGCGAGTCCAATTGAGCACAAAATATCTATGTAATGTCAGATTACCAGCATCATATGGAAAGAGACAGCTTTTCTTTAGGAATGAATGGCAAAACCTGTCTGTATCTATGAATAAGAATGTAACATAATATTTTCTGTTTCCTTTTACACTGACATAACTACGAACACTTTGCCTCAGGCATAGAACAGTGATTTTACATTCTACATTGGTAATCTAATTCATTTTCAAAAAACCATGGCGTAACACCTCAAAAGCAAAAAGCATTAAAACTACATTTGGTGTCAAATAATTAGTGAGAGGTGTAAATTTTCACATAGAAACATTATGATTTATGTGAGATCTCGAGTATTACAAATATTTTCTTCGGAAGAAGAGAGAAATGTTTTGTAAAAGTTCAAAATGTAGAAAAGCGAAAAGAAATGAACTGATGGATGAGCAAGTTTGCATAGTTTGTTTAATCAAAACTTGCAATTGGAAACGCACTCTCAATCAAGTTTGTTTTTCTAACAAAACTGGTCTATTAACGCGCATCCTATTTCCGCAACATCGCTGCAGGGAAATGGAAAGTTCAAATTGCGGATAACGTCACAGAAAAGTGGCTCCAAAGTAAAGCTCTTCGTCATGATTCGGACATTCTATTAAAATTTAATTGCATACTTCATAGCTCATTGAAATAAATAAGAAAGCTTATGAAAATAGACTAACTAAACTGGTATTTGTTTACACCAACCGCTATTCAGATGTTAACTTTGAACAGAGAATTCAATGAAAAAAATTAAGAATGAAATGGGACTTTTGCTACAAACAAGAAGCACACACAATTCTGGGCTAAAAATTCTTTTCTATTGCCGTTCCTTGATCTCGTTCTTTGAGCCAGACCTTACACACAAACCATCCAAAATGTCTTACTGGTAAATCTTAGTATGTTACAAGAGCCAAAGTTCCTAAAGACAGTTACATTCCCTTTTATGGCAACGCTTTTTAATCTAAGAACGGATATAAATATGACACATTCCTTGCGATAGAAATGCCTTTGTACCAAACCAGATAAACATAAAGTCTATGAGTGATATGAAAGAGACCGGCTGAATCAATCACGGCACTGCCCATTTGTAGTTCTTATCAGATGCCGTTAAATGATTGTTCTGCTGTCCTTGGC
This sequence comes from Haplosyllis leylae, assembly GCA_038406175.1. NCBI lineage: Eukaryota > Metazoa > Annelida > Polychaeta > Phyllodocida > Syllidae > Haplosyllis > Haplosyllis leylae. The sequence goes on along the minus strand of JBCAUG010124016.1, from coordinate 10,258 downwards.
TTCGAAACGTACCATCTAGAGAAAGCACTTTTGCAGCTGAATCATGTGTGCGAAGGTTGATGGCTGCTACACTGAGCTTTGGGGGTAATGTCCGTAAATATTTTAGGATAATAAATCAAACATTTTATTTCATGAAATACGGTTCTACTTACCCTGTCCGATTTAAATACTGGTCCGTATCTCTTTGATGCAGATATCCGATTGCTCTTGTCGTGAATGCTGTTCTCCTTCGATTTCCATCCTAAGTATGTGGCAGATCCCGTGGAGGTCAAGGTCAGCCAAGTCACGGTCAAGGTCACTATCTGGGTGATAATTTGAGCTCGAGAGGTTTTGGCAATGTGTGGAAGTTTCATACTGAGAGAGGTTAATCCCGTTAGGCTACTCCATGTAATATCTCTCTATTGATGCGTCTCCATCAAGTATCTACTGCCACGGAAATTCTAGAGGAGTTGCTCTCCTGTAGCAGCTACATATCTGCAAAGAAAGTGAAGATAACACTGATGTTCATTTTAACAGCCAGGCTTAACTTTCGATTCTTTTGACTACAACTTTACTTTCGTGAACTGAAACGTAATAACAGATACATATGCATGTGCCTTTCAATGACGTAGTTTAAAAAATATACCCCTCACTGGTATCCACAGATGAATGCATTCATTGTGTTTTGACTTGCAATAATAATACTTTATATTACTTAAAATGAAAGTCAACCCCAGCAATACCCCGTCTAACCTCTGTCTTTTAAGTACACAAGTGCATTTTGTGTCTTTTCAAATATGAAATATTAAAAGTAACTCAAGTTAAGTCCACAAATGTTTTCCCTTCAGTGTAATTCCATATCTAATATAAATATGTCACTAAGTCCATTAGAGTAATGTAATTCCTTTAACTTTGAGAGAGTAGCCTTTATTGAATGAATTGCTCTGGAAATGTGAGTCTGTTCAAACTTTTGCCTCACCTTATTTAGCCTAAAAATCTGCGGCACTAACATTGCGGCCTCGCTGCCATTTTGTGAGCAAGCATGTGTACATTTTCATTAACGACCAACACAGGCCATAATCTCGACTGAGGATTTTATCAATTTTAGAACAAATTTTCTTTGCTTGACACACAAAAATATCACTGCTAAATCGAAATTCATGCTGTGATATTTGTTCTGCACCTGATCAAATTATGTTTTGCGAAGAATTACATCAGAATAATTCTGATATATTACAGAAAAGACTTCATTTTCAATTTTGCTGTCAGATCAAAAAACATTCATTTACCAAATTAAGTCTTGTGTGAAAAGCAAACTATTTTTTACCCATGTACAGACAACTGAATTGCCTTCGATTATATAAAAGATGAAAACTAACAAATGTACTTATGAATAAAGATGATTGCACCAGTCCAAAAGTTTGGCAACTCACAACTACTAAATGTTATACAAATCAAAACACTCGAAAAGAATTAGTTTTTGGTAGTAACTCACAGCTTTCCATATGATGCTATAAATCCAGTCAAGATAAACGATACCTTTAAGAAAGTTATACAAAAGACACTTAGCTTCTGAAAAATATGAATGAAGAGAGGAACTTCCCTTTAATTCAGACAGTACTACTTTGCATCATAGCATACAATCAATTACCCTTCACTCCTAGAATATCCCAAAGTGCATGTCAAACTTCCAAAGATCATGAAGAAAAAAGTGATCAAATACTCCAAACCTGAGTTATTAGCTTTGCATTCTGCCCATCAATGGAGCTAAGTTGCTTGAGCAGGTTCTTTAAGGTTTAAAACCAACACACCCTCTCATGAAACTGCATATCGTATTCTTTATGTCTATTACAGTGAAAGGGGTCTTGTTACACCATCCTCTGGTTGAATGTCAAGCCGAGGAGAATTTTAATTATGGAACACAGCCTAACATTAACCCACTATTAAATGTTATACACAATAAACTAAAGGTAGGCTCAAGTTTAAGTTAAGGCCTAAGGTCTTAATAAAGTGAAAATTAAACCTGAAGTAAAACGCGTAGAAAATGTTTCCATAAATCATATTAGAGAAATTAACTACTTTGATTTATTTAGTAGATGTTTTTAAATCAATTACTCCATTGTTGGTAGTGATTATTCAAAGTCAATAAAGGAGGCAAAGTTGTTTGTCTATTGCTATTACCATAATAAACTGTTTCAGTTATATTGTTCCATCAATTGGAAATTCTTAAAGTTGAGAAAATACCATTAAAGTGATGTAGCTTCAGCTAAGTATCTAACAGTACCTTTGCATGCTGTGGTACTGAGGTTTCGTTCTTAACCAGCTGCGAGATTCAATAAGAAATCATCCAACCAAAAGATTGAACTGCACCTTCAATGAAACGAGTTCCTTTCAACCCTAAGTATATTATGGCTAGCCATTAGTGAGGTTTTCTTCTTGTACCTTGTATTAAATCATTTCTTAGGCACATACATAAAGCGTCACATAGAATTTTCATACATAACCATAGTCTAATTTGTATGCAGATAATTGTCACATTTGACATTTCGTTGTGTGAAGTATTCATGTAAACCACAGGCTTATTATCATCGCATGATATCTATGATGGCTCTCACGGATGTTTTTATGAATAATGGCAAGGGGCGCAAATAGCTCTTGATGTAAAAATTCAAACTCATGGTCTCATTGCTTTCCTAAAGCTTCTCTGTGCCATGCAAATACCACAGTTTCAAAGATGAGTTTATTTTAATTTGGCCCTATTTTCAAATAGACAATTTAAAACACCCCTTTTACAGTATACATTTACCTCAAAACATTATGTCAAGAGTTTTTTTCTTCAAAAGTCTCCTCTTATTAGACGAAGCTACCAAAATAATTCTAAAAAAAGTATCTATTTTGAACCCAGACCTCTTGCATAGAAGTAAGTTGCTCTAACCATTACACTACAGTGTTTTCTGTACTGGTGAGAGGCATTACATATACCTTTATTCATGCATAAGTGACTGTCCAATTCATCTAATTAGACAAAGATGTCTCAATTTTGAAAAACAACAACAACAACAGTTTGTGGCTGTCCCTGAAATAGGTATATCACCCATTCCAAAGCAACAACCAGAGTGAAAATTTTACATTGATTATATCATCACCCCTTTGTGAATAATCCGGTTGGTATCTCAGCAACTCAATCCTAAGGACAAAAATGTCTTTGCCGTTATCTTTTAGTTTTAATGTACATCAAAAAATCTGAATTGTCTGAAACTTCATGCAGGATGGAAAAGTTGTAGCTGCTGACTAACACAGCCCATCAAGATTTCAAGAGTCAAACGTGTACAAATCAGGCCCCGAAAAAACCGAAAAAAAAATTTTCAACTTATACAATGTACTGCTGTACTACTAGTGTGTTCCTGATGTAAGATCAAGATAAGGAAAAAGCCCTGGAAATAAAAATGTTACAAAATCAACAAGAACAGAAAACCTAAAAATGGGTACGAGTCAGCATATTACCTTTACTTGCGTACACACGAGAGGTGACTTTTAAAGGAAGTTAGGGTCAAACCTGTCAAAGTCATCTACATCAGGAATGACAGGCAGAGATGACCCTAGAACTATGTGGTTACACTCACAAACAGATCTTCATCAATCCCTTTAGCTCATTTCTTGAACACAATGCCTTATGTGTAAACGTAAAGGATAGAATGCGTGTTATCAAATGAAATACAATATCAAATCTGCTTGAGAAGGTAATAAACCAGAACATTTGGAGAAAAGGTGCTGAAACTCTAAAAACTCAATTTTTTTTAATTACTGGAGCACCTTAACTTTCCAGTAAACACAAGTTATTATTTACTTAATTGATATGAACAAAGTATGCAATGCTTTAGGTTTGATATTCTAGTTATAATAAAAATTAGTAGAGAGCAATAACTTAGTCTGTCCTACTTTGTGTCTGGATAAATTCTAATTGATATTCCATACAAATAAGAATGACACTCAGTATCACTCTAGAGGGTGCTCTCTGTCCATTCAAGTGATGGATGGTACAGCGCACACAAGGATAGAATTTCCATTGCCAGTCACAGTCAAGACTGTAAGAATATCTTAGAATATATATACCTTTAAAGGACAATTCCAATGTTTGCTACAAAGTATTTCAATGTACCAAACGATACTAATCATTTCTACGGTCGCTTCATCTGTTAAACGAATAGAACTGAACTGTTTTGTGACTCTTGACCAGATAAAATCATCTTCTTACAACACATCTATAAATGTGATAAATTGAATGATACTTAAAGGTTCAACAAATAATTAACACATAGTGTGGACATTCGTGTTGAGATTACATATCTCTCACTGCAACCTCCCACCAATCCTTGTGATGCATTTATCAGATATGTTCTAATCTGCAGCAATTGAACTTCATGAAAATAACAAACTACAACACAGACTACAACTGGTGAAGAGACGGCGTAACTTTGTGGCAGATTACTTTCTCCATAGTAGAATGAATTGGTCAATTAGTGTTGCTGTGATTGACATTAAGTCACATTAACAGGCCACTTAGCATGCGAAGAGGCATGTGGCTTGTATTCTCCTTCCAGATCAGAGATCCCAACTGGTAGTTCTTTATTTATCTGGCTCCCAGGAACTCTGATGTATGCGCTCCAGGTAATTCTTCAGATGAATAATTACACTGCGTTATTCGTAAACTTCGTGGATAATCTGTTCATTCTGTTATCATCATTTTCATTTCTGTTTTTTTTCTCAGTTTTCTAGCCATGCTACAGAACAGAAACAAATATAAATTAGCACGCAGTGGTTTGTCTGCATTGCTGTATTTCTCCTTGTAAAAATATGATTTCTCACATAACTACGCGAATTTTTGACAGTGCAGAAATTCAACTACAAATGGGATTATTAGCTTATCAATTCACATCACACACCTTGGATCATGTTTGTGTACTTTGAGGATGAGCCAGTGAACTAAATATGTATCATTCATCTACCAAATGTCCCTGTTACACCGACAACACCCTTGGATCTAATGGTATATTGAGGCAATTTGGCTGTCTCGCACAATTTATTTTCTGGAAAGTTTTCTAATTTACCAAATTCAACGTACAATTAAATACATATTGGATAATAACACTGATCAGTATTCGTGTTTAGTATCCGAAACATAAAGAGGTGACTGAAACTGAGTTTTTTCCACCAATCTGTGGATAGCAAGTCACCTGAAAGAGTCAGTGCAATCAAAGGTTCAAAATAAATGTACGTCTTGTTAGGGACAACACTATTCAAATTTATTAGTTAAAATTTATCTGTACGTCCCCTCTGATATCAAAAAATAATCCATCTGAACAAACCAGTTTAACGTGACAGAATATTTGAGGAAATCTTTTGGAACTTTTCATTGGTTTTCCCCGTCAGAGCTTTATTTATCAAACTGTGGTGACAGATTTATTGAAAAGTATCTTTAGTAATCCTCCATAATACCCTCTCATTTGTAGAGGGACAGTGAAAGGACATTTTCTGCTCACTACATTTTAAAGCTAAATTGACAATTAAGATTTATATGGTAATTTAATGCTTTCAGATATCACACCTATCTCCATTAAATCTTGTGGAAACAGCTTTAATGACCCTTTATGGGAATTTGATTTCAATTAGAAGTTCAGAAATGTGCTGGAATTCAAAGTATCTTTGTTGAAAGAAGTGAAAACCTTTCCCAAATTTCTATGACACCAGATTAATTTGAACCCATTTATTAGATTGCTCTCGCTGTTTTGTAATGTTTATTCAATGACAGATGAAAACCTATAGATTTAAAATGACACAGATAGCTGCCAAACAAGGAACATTTAACAATGTCATACGGATATAAATTTCAGTCAGAAGAATCTATATGACTCGGATATGTTCACTGAGAGTCTTAGTTTATTTTTTTTTTAATTTTAAAATCGTTCTGGATCCGTTTTGGCCTTTCTATTACAATTGCATATTTTTACTTTTGTGAGACTCTGTCTTATCTTGTCCTTGTATTTTCTGTTTCACTGAACAAATGCAAACTGTCGGGTGATTGGCATGAAGTCACATTAGCAGTACATTTACAGTTTGTTTTCTCTTCAAACGAGTTCTTTAGTCGAAAATCCTTTTTGCAAATCACTTCGATGTATTTCCATATGGAACGGAAGATACTTTGTTGCCACTAAGTAAACTAGATCTATCACTTTCACAAAAAATGCCCGAAATCGATTTCAACAGTAATGAGAAAGAATTATTGCATGTAATATAATTTTATTTTATTTGGACAAAGCGATGGTAAGTTTTTCATTAATTTGATTTTGAACCAGAATTGTAGTTTAAAATCTCACAAAGGATCTCTAGAAAAAGATATGAAAATGTATAATTGCCGAAATATCTGTAAATGAATTTCTTTTTGAAGGAAACCTCACTTGTAGTAACTGAAAACGCAATTTTTACTTGTAGCATTGTGATACAGTTTAAAAATTAATCTGGACACCCTGGATGAAAACATAGTTAAGAAAATGAATTTGCAAACATAAACATGATTTATTAGATAAAACTACAATATATTTATTGTAAATTATGAAAAATGATGGGTAATGGCTTTTAGCCATACCAGTGCATAAGTAGTTTTCTAAGCTCTAGGCTCCAGGAAGGGCTTTTGTGATTATAGACCACCAACTGGGAGGCACTTTCACGTTTTTGTTCATGCCTTAGGCATTAAAGCAAGGTAATGTCCTTTTGTACACTAACAATTAGTACTAGAAACTGAAATTTGACACAACTGCTCATGGCAACTGTTCTGAAGTCATTTTTCTCATTTCTTATGTGTCGTTATTTCTCATTTACTTTTCCACATTCCTTCGCGTACATATTTTACGCTAGGTTATTCTGATTGCATAACACCTGCAAATAATTTACAGGTGAGAAATGAGAAAAAATTAATCTTTGAATCCGAACCTGTTAACTGCACGAGGTTATCCAGTATCTACTGTCACTAACATACGTTTTGACACTTATGCTACATTAAATATTTTCCACTTGGCAAATTTGAAAACATTATTGAAAACGTTGCCTGAGTGCTGCTGCATACCTGCACACATCTATCTTATTTCGCTGAAAGTTAAGTAAACGTAGGTGTGAACCATAACGTTAGAGACACAGCAGTGAGTAAAAATTTTACAATTATCCCAGCTCTAACTTGTACCAGTAATATATCCACACTATTTCTTGTTTTCGATCGAACTGCCAAATGTAAGAATCAAAATGTATATTATTGTTCATTCTGTATAGCATGTTTCCTGCAGATGATTAGAGAAACTGGGCTCACACGTGCCAGCAATAAGGAAGAACATTCAAGAGGTAGACTACTAGAAATTAGGTGATGAGTAGAAACACTTAACTAAAGTGTGTTGCGTCATTCACTCTTAATCCTAGAAGTGAAACTTCCTAGAAGACCAGAGAAATCGAAATCTGCATTCCAAAGTAGATATCACAATAACCAAAAGTTAAGAAATACCGTGTCCAAAATGTGTTCGCCAAAAAGGTCCAAAATACATTCAGATCTATATTTATTGCATATTACCAGATCATTGCAATGACTTTTAACTGCAAAGAAACAATCGGGTTTTTCACGATAAGGAAATCTGACGCATTTCTGTCAGATTATGTGACAGATCTAAAGTTACACAGAACAAAATAAATTTCGTTAAAAATTTCCCCCAGGGGGGTTTAAACCCACAACCTCCAGATCATCACTCTACTGCTGTACCAACTGAGCTAGGCAGGAAACTGTTGGGCAGGAGATTATTGAAGTGAGCTTTATTTGTTTCATGCACCACTTCACATGTTGCACTTTGTTCATTTCTAGAATCAATAGAGCATGACTTTATAAAGGTCTTAATGATTCACACAGACAACCAAATACTGACTTAGCTCAGGGGTAGAGCATTGGTCTCAGGATGCAGAGGTCCTGGTTTCAAACCCCACTGGGGGCAATTTTTGAGGACTTGAGGACATGCAAAGATCTGTCAGATTACCTAACGCCTATTGTGAAAAACTCAATTATTTGGTGAAGTACACTCAATCTAGCAAGCACAGGAAAAATTAAAACAACCTTTACCTTTAAAATTTAAATTTTAGTAATTCGCAAAAATGGCATCATTTTTCTGTCAGTACTGACAGATCTGTCAGATTTGCTTATCGTGAAAAAACCTGATTGTCAGATGAATTCAGAATTTAAATTTGCCTCTGAATTCTGTCTCTTATGAGATTGAAAGGAGAAATTGTATAATGCAACTTTCAGTCGTTTGCTTCTAATTTAATTTTTATAACCACCATATACACAAACTATTTAATTAGAGAGAAAAAACGACAGCTGATGGATCCTTTTGTGAAGCTTTGTAATTTCATCAGCCAATCATTATTCTGCCATCATGTTGGTGACTATTGCATCAAAAGGTTTATCATACACGCAAGGTCTATGTTTTAGTAGATCTATCATACACAGACAGATCTTTAATTTCCCACACCATTGCAATTACACACAAAATTTGGCTGGAAACCTGAATTAACTCCTCATTCTGCATGTGGAATACTTGTCTCTTGTGGAGACATTTCTATGTTGTGTTAGCTTCAAATTTACATAAATATGTAGAAGAATAATGGACCAGAATTAAATTAATTCCCTTGAATTATGTTCATGTGAAGTGTTACAGACAAATCAAATGGCCACAGCTTAGATCTAGATCTAGATCTATGGCTCAGATCTAGATCTATGGCTTAGATCTAGATCTATAGCTGCAGCTTAGATCTAGATCTAGATCTATGGCTTAGATCTAGATCTATGGCCACAGCTTAGATCTAGATCTGCGGCCGTGGCTTAGATCTAGATCTACAGCTGCAACATAGATCTAAATCTATGGCTGCAGCTTAGATCTAGATCTATTGCTGTGACTTAGATCTAGATCTATGGCCACAGCTTAGATCTAGATCTACTGCTGTGGCTTAGATCTAGATCTAGACTTGCACACATACCTGCACCACACATGCACACACATTGATGTGCCACACCCACTTTGGCCAAAGTGAAGCTACATTGTTGAAGTCTACCTAAAATAATCTGTTCTATAAATAGTTTACATGTTTACATGATCATGCAAAGTGACCCTAGATAGAGCAAAGCACTGGTCCCTATTACCATGAGCAACTTTTGTTATGGGTTGACTTTTGTTGGTCGCATTCAGAATGGACTCAAGCAATATGCGTAATTTTACGCACACAGTCACATTGGTTTCAGTGAAAATGTACGGCTGGCGTACGAAGGGTTAATAATTCATGAAAACAAAGTATTAAGAAATGTCGTGTCCATGGAAATTTGAAGATCGGTTGAAACTTATGTTTGTATTTTTATCAGTCAAAAGTGTCAATGACACAACAAAATGGTCTTTTTTCCGAAATCATAACCCACGTGGTAACAGTTTTCGACTTCCCAAAGTCGCAAAATATTGACATTGCCTGTGTCATGCTATTTCCAGCATTGGATCTCTGGGTACTTTTCCCAGCACCAGTTGTATCTCTGGGTACTCCTAGTATTTTTCCCAGCACTAGTTGGATCTCCAGCACTGGATCTCTGGATACTTCTCCCAGCACCAGTTGCAAAAGATTGGCCATGTATTTCCTGTAATATTTTCTCCATTAAGTAATGCACTCAGCTTGTTTGGAAAAAAAAAGAATTCAAGAGCAGGTTTTAAAATATTTTTTTCACACTAGGTTGGCACCAGTTGGATCTCCGGGTACCTTCCAGCACTAGATCTCCGGGTACTTCTCCCAGCACCAGTTGGATCTCCGGGTACCTTCCAGCACTAGATCTCCTGAGAACCCCTTCCCACACAAATTTATTTATTATGAGTTTCAAGTTTCTACACAGGTGGAAGAAATTGTTAGAAATCAATATTTTTGCTGCATCTCCCAGCACCAGTTGGATCTCCAGGTACCTTCCCAGTACTGGATCTCCGGGTACTTTTCCCAGCACTAGTCGGATCTCCAGGTACTTTTCCCAGCACCAGTTCCAAAAGATTGGCCATGTATTTCCTGTAATATTCCCTCAATTAAGTTATGCACTCAGCTTGTTTGGAAAAAATAGCCCTGTGACGGGCTGAGGTGGTTTAAGTTTGAGTTAAATGTGTCAAAATGTCAAAAGATGTCAAGTTGTCAAAAAGATGTCAAATGTCAAATAATCAAACACCTGGAC
>JBCAUG010123905.1:0-21151 GCA_038406175.1 Haplosyllis leylae | reverse complement strand
CGAACTATATCTCGCGGCGAAAACGAACTATATTTCTTACCTCGTAAACGAACTATATTTTTTTTCGAAACTCATACCGTAAACTCATACTCATACTCGCAAGCATCGATCACACTTAACATTCCTTTTGTATGTAATATAATTTGTAGTCAATATGCTTTCAGTAATGTATGGCAGAGGGAGTAGAGCAGCCAATTATGAAAGGGACAGACGAGAAGAAGAGCGATTTTCTTTGAGGCAATGGTGTGGACGAGTAACAGCGAGACGTATAGGTTTCTTCCTATGTATCCTGGGATATACTTGGGCATTGACTTTGTTTGGCATGACAATAAACAACGAGGAATCCGCCTTGTTTCAAACTGCCAGAGGTCATGTAAGAAACCTCTTGTTGTTTCAGGCAGAAGAAACAAAAGCGAGATAAACAGGAGAGATCAAAACTTGTAAATTGGATAAATTATGTGCTCTCTATTTGTTGGTAAAATGTATTATCACGAATTGTTAAAATTTTACACCCATGTTAAGAGAGACCCCTGTGGAAAATAGCTATCATTTTGGTGTTCACGCTGATGTATACTTGGTAAAAATGCCGCAAGAAACCTGTCATTTTGGTATAATATTTTTAACATTGATGTCCATGACTTTGATGTAAACGAAATTTGCTGCTGTTAGCTACGTGTTCGTTGTAACCGAACTCATTGTTAGCAGCACCGGTTCTACTTTTAAAACTGTATGTTAAGCCATTTTGTAACACAGTCATTGCTATTTTGTGTTTCTTCGAAGGTGGCATCCCCCAAGGAACGAAAGATGGAGGAGCAAACAATGGATATGATGACAATCTTACTTCAACAAATGAACCGTATGGTTGAAGGTAGAAATGATTAATTGTAACCTTTAACAGTTAATGCAAAAATCACATAAATTTTTATGGATGTTGTCCTGGGTTTGATAGGAATGTGGTAGACGGTACATTTCTTTTGTTGCAATGCAAAACTTTTAAACACTTCTACATGTTCGAATTTTGGAACTGGTATCGAAGTTTGGCAACTAGGCATCTATCATAGACGTCCTTTGATGTAAAATGTATATTAATTAGTATTCATGTATATATGTGTAATTCCTGCAATTAACACGTGAGACAAATTTGGCAGTTCACAATTGAACCAAGAGATTATAATCTGATGATTCAAGGGCTATACACAAGGAAGATTCACAAAGACAATTCATGCTTTATCCCAACCAATAGAAACTATTATATCATAAGAAGCATTCAATGGCTAATCTACTTTAACTTCAATTCAATAAAAAGATCTATTATAAATTATAAGTAGTCATGATTAGGGAATTCTCTTTATGGTTCAGTAAATTTGTGTGTAGTATGCATTGCTTCGTTTTGAAGTTACCATTTGTTGTACCAGTAAGATGGATTTTGAAACCCGAAACATATCACAAAAGTAAAACATATAGGCATTTGTCAAGAAGTCAGTGGTTGACTTCTACAAAGGTAGTTATTTGAACCTTTAATATCCTAGTATTTGTGCAGTATATTCACGTATTAAATGTGGAATTTCAATCAAATTTTAACACTCATTAAAGCAGCTAATCTGAAACACCTGAAAATGACATTAATTAACTGCACATCTTTTATCCTATTGGCTATTTCAGATTTTTTGTTAAGAACCACCGACATTTATCTTTGGAGTCATTCCAAATAGCAACATCTCTCAGATTTTTGCAAGTATAACTGAAACACAAACATGTTTAGTTTACACCAGCCATGCCCCCCCCCCCCTTCCATCCCTCCATACCTTGTCTTATTAAGCTGTAATTTTGAGATGATGTGACATCATAGCATATGTAGCCTAAAATACTAAATTGTGACATACGGAAAGGTATACATTAATGTTTCAAGTATTACAATATGGATGTAATGTCATTGAGTATATTGTATCTCTAAGTTCATCATGCCGTTAAGCCTTGAACTTGATTACGAAAAAATAATTTCTATTCTTCAGAAATCAACAAAACAAACCATGACCTTCTTCGAAGAATCCGACAGCTGGAGAAACAAATCGAGGATTCTGCGGATGATGCCACACTCAGCAAAGATCTGTCTGCAAAGCTGGACCAGCAACAACAAATGATCGAAAGGTAAAACTGAAAACATTCAGGATTCATGTCGAACGAGACTTCTTTATTTTTGAATCATTTAATTATGTGATAAGAAAGCAAAGATATTTCCGTAAGTTTGGTATAAATTTGCATACAGAGTATCGAATCAAATGACTGGTAAGGAGGAAAAACAACCAAAAGTAACAAAACCTTCAAAATCAGGTAAAATTTGAGCCTTGTGGGTGTGACAGGGGTCCCAGTCGCTTGTCCTTGCTGATTTAGTTTAAAGTGAAATAACTCAATAGAAGCCCGGACAACCGAATGCGGACCTTCTAAGCCTTAGACTAAGGTAGATTTAGTGTGTACCCACCCTTACATGCTTGAAAAGAATCACGAATGCGAATTTGAGCATTTATATCTTTGGAAGTCGACATTTTGTAAAACTCTTATCATTACCAAGCAAGGAATATAAAATTCTTGAAAATCTTAGTGCAATTACGATAATTAACTTGCAGCAGTTTACACAATTTTAGCACAGCTGGTTGAAATGTTTATTGCATGAATAGACGTCTGTCTAATTATGACAAAATCTATAAAAGTCAATAGTAATAAAACAAAACATATTTTATGCAAGTGCCGCTAAATTGTACGTGCAACGAACAATAAAGCAGAAAACAAAGAATGCTCAAATTCAAGTCTGATTTGATGAATCGGATGATCACAAAAATTACACATTAATAGACACCACTTCGCTTTGTGTTATCTTAGATTATCTAACACTGCACAAGATATAGTATCTTGCGTAAATAAAATAAATGAAGATAACAGTAAGAAACCTGGTATGGACATGCGAATGTGGGACCATATGCCTCCGCACATGCGAGAACGACTTATGTACAGAATGGCGCTCATGGGAGACATGGATCCTAGAGAAATGTTCGGTGGCCTAGAACATGAATTTGATCAACATAGTGAAATGAACGATGATGATTCTCCCGACGTAGATGACGATACTAATATGTTTAATGAAGAAAATGTAGATACTGATGATAATGAGCAGCAGGTTGAGTTCAAACAAGACTTTGATGATGAGCCCTCTTATCACAATGAAGAGAAAGACCCGGTTGATTTGGGTACATGTACATGTGTAGCTGTTGTGTGTCTTGTTCTTTAGGGTACTCAACAGGAGTGAATGTTTAAACGTCTGTTTCCTCCAAGAAGGTCAAGAGAATTCTTCAACTGTAGTCAAAAATTTTTCAAAACAAATTTACTCTCTTTTAAATGGGTTGTTTAGGTATTGGCTGTATCTTTATTCAGTAAAGTACTTCTTTTTTATGTCCAAATAATACATTCCATTATTAGAAGTGTAAGGAAAGTGTATCTTTACAATTAACAAATGGTATCTATTCGTAGTAGCAGATCAAGAGTAGGAGCCAAGCGCACCAATACCCTCTTCCACCCTGTTATGATCGGTCAAGAAAAAAAAAAGAATCGAAGGTTTCTTGTCCCCACTGAATTTATGGATCTGCTACTAATTGTTCACAAATTCTTACTGTTGTTTTTTAAAAAAATAGATGCTTACTGAGTCTATTTACTGTCTCTCTATTTATATGCCAAATAATGTTTATGTAGAACTTTTTCTTTTGCTCATACATAATTATCGTAATTTTGCTGCTACTATTACAGTTTAATATATCAATTTATATTCACCTTTGTCCAAAAAATGACATAATATTTCAATAAATTCTATCTACAACTTTAACATAGTCCAGCGAAAAACCGTTGGCGTGGATCGTTTCAAGAATTTCAGAACATCGGTATTAAAACGAAGTTTATAAAGTAATAAAAAAATTAACTGTTACATTCATTTTAGAATGCGATCCCAGTGGAGAGCAGAATAAGATCTACACTGACTGTAAAGAAAAGATGACTGTAAGTGTTATCTGTAAATAGACAGTACCAAAACCCCTAAAACAATGAGAGAATAAAAGATGTTGGAAAAGAAATGACCTGCTATGAATTTGGTTGCACGTTGTAAAGACTATTTTCTAAGCAATCTTATTTAATGCACAAATATCGGCTCAACTTACGATGACATACAGAATTTTTAGTGCTGAAAGTAGTTTTTTTTGCCTCAGCAAAAATGCCAAACACAAAAATGAAGAGGGTCCAATTATTCAGGTTTAAAAACTGTATATAACTCAGAAATGACTATTACACCCAAAATGGCTGTTTATGTTGTGGTTAGCTACTGTTATGTTCTGTACTGTGAAACAAAACACCGATGAAACTAGACAAGGTATTGCTTTTTTCTGTTGTAGTATGTGGAACGAAACTGGCATAACAACGACTGTTACAAACAGTATGGTGTGGATGGAAGCAGGTGCTCTATCCGAAGGTACATGAGTGAGGTGGAACCTTTCTGTCCTTTGATGAAGGACAGAGAAAAGAGATCATTTCAGTTTGAAGTTAAGAAGCCCAAAGACAACGAAAGACCTTTGGTATGACTTGCTTCGTTTAATCTGTAAATTTGTTTTCTTGTATCTTGGAATTAAGCATCAGAGAGAAAAGGTAAAAAAGACAAACAGGACTTATATTCTTCAGACTTAGGTCTACATTGAGACCGGAAGCATTTTACTCGGGAATAATTGAGTGATCTGTGAACTGCTGTGAAACATTGACTCTCAATTGAATTTAAAATTGTCATAATGTTTCCTTAATATTGTGGTCGAAAAATCAAAATTAAGTTGATCCCCCCAACTTTTTCAGACAAACTCTGATCTTAGCCATGCTGATCTGATTGCTATTCTCACAAAGAATGGTCCTAAAAAGAAATATGAGTGGATGCAAAAAAGAATAGAAGATATCTGGGAAGGATGGTCCGAAGCCATTCGAAATCTCAACCTTCCAAGACGTAAACGGAAAAAGGTATTCAGATAGGAATAATATATGGGAGAAGGGAAAAGGCAAAAAGATATTAAGGAATAAATATGTATCACAGGAAAAGTCGGTTCATGGAATAATTTATGCGTTTTCAAATGAAATGCCTTCTTTATTTACCTTACTTTTATTGTCATTGCGTTCTCTTTTTATTTGTGTGCTATTTTATTACAGACAACAGCTTTTAATCGAACTGTATCTATGTCTCTACAAAAACCAATTCGAGTATTTCTGTAATTGGTCATTTTCAGCAACCATTGCATGTTCTGCCAGGATTTGGCAGAAAATGACGAATTGTAGAAAAACTCGATTAACTCAATTAAAACAACAAATATATGCGTGTTACAGGTTTTATTTCACCTTGGTCTGTTGACCAACAGACCAGGTGCAAAGTTCCATGATGCCATAAAGAAAAGTAACGTGCTCATACCACTAAGTCCCATGTCTGTTACGCTGTAAGACCCACGACTTTTCTCTTTCAGATTTTAGTACATTTAGGGTTATTAACAGATACACCAGGCGGAAAATTTGCAGATCATGTAGTTTCAGGTACATAAGATGGTTTAACTGTTATTCAAATCAATTGAGGTTTCCCTTAATCGAGTTCTCACTTAATATTTAAGCATTCTTGCAAATTAAGCTAATTGAACTAATTTGACAAAGCTAGCAGTACTTACCAAGGCACAAACTGGTAATTGTTAGAGGTACAACTAACATAGCTAGCACAGTAAGCTCTGTAATCTGATTGGTAAGGCTTCTGACTTGATAATAAGAGGTGCTGGGTTCAATCTCTACCAACATTTTTGGTGATGCCCATATGACAAATTTCTTAAGTCTTAGTGAAGGGAAAACTCAATTCATTACCAGAAATGATCGCACTTTTGGCTGTCCAATCATTTGCACGTATACTAATTCACAATGCTATTTTGTTAATTAACACCTCAGCAATGCTTGGAACAACAAAGGTGATTGGCTAACTGGGCGGCCTTATTTGGCGATGATTGCTAGTAATGGTCATGATTATTGTCCAATTGTAAAGTGACTGTTCTTTTCTTTGAAGCCTTCAGTTCAACTCCGCAGTACTCTATCTTAGGATTAAGACAACATTAGATCTAAATTTGTTATTTATATTCTTTTGACTTTCGTTGTTTTCACATGAAATTTAACGCAATTAAAGATAAGGAAAACTTACTTAAAAGCCATTTTACTTCTAAATTCCCTACCGTAATTTAATGTCATGCGAAGGATATAAAGTGTCAGATTTTAATGTGTCTCATTTCTTTAAACCATTTCCTGACGTGCTTTGCTAATGTAATGAAAAGAAGTTAATTTTATTAAATAAATATAGGAGGACCGCTGGGTGAGCTGGTGCAATGGAGTGATGTTATTACAACATTATATTTATTAGGCCACGATGTTACTGTGATCTCCGATGTATCCGATATGCTCAAGTATGCTGGTTAATTTTTTGTACAAATGAAAAATATTGCAACAAGATTTGAAAAAAGAACTAAAAGGAAAGGCTTTGAGTAACTTTAGTCTAAGCGATTTTTTTCCTTTTCAGTTTCCTTTCAAAGACTCAGTTGTTGTATTTACCCTGCAAGGAGCCGCAAAATGACAAATTCTACTTAGATCTGATTTACACTGACATTTTTGGTTTCAAGCAAATAGAAGAAAGGCTAGAACAAGGAGTATTTGAAGCTCACAGGTGAACATAAAATATTAGTTGAAAATTATTCTTTCCCACTGTGTGCAAGATTGCAGCCTCCAAGGTTTGATCAAGACGTTCTTAACCGAACGTAGAAATATTCAATACAAATTGATTTAGTACTTGTAAATAATAGTACTACACTGTTGAGCAGCAAAAACTTTCACCAATATGTCAAACAGGTTCCACTGAGTTCCAACTGAGTTGTCTATTGGGTGCAATAGTTTCAGATGGGAAGGGATGTCTAAAAAGTCCACACATAGGCCCAATTGTGAAATACATGTCAGCACAACTAACGAGATTCTAAAACTTCCTGTGTCTTTTTCTACATTTAGATATGGATATATTCATTATGCGTTCAAGAACCTTCAGCAAGAAGTACACATGTGAAGTACGCATGTCCTTGTTTCTCATTAATTGTTTCATACATTTCAATGATCAATAATATTCAATAATATTTCAGTAATATTGATAATGCTTCTGATTGTTAATTTGGATACAGTATGAGCAACAAGAAATTTGGACTTGAAACAAGGGAATGTGTACTTCAAGAATCTTTCTTGCCAATAGTTAATTCGAACACAAAATGAACAGTTGAAAGAGCTGAAGATGGTTTCATTTGTGAATTCATGGCAACTCCAGGGCATAGATGGTTCCCGCCATGAACCCATCTGCAGGCCAAATGTTCACAAATTTCGCGATGTTTTCGGACGTTTTGACCAAAAACTAAGGTCGGGCATCCTGGGTTCCCCAGTAGATTATTAAATCTTATAATGAGAGGAATATAATTTGTTGGTGTTTTCATACATTAGGTGTGTATTTCGGTTAGTTGATTCGTTCGGAACGGAACCGATGTTCAACTGGGCACCGTATGCCAAGAGTCAAAATGCCGATAGATACTGGGGATCGTGCAACGTTTTCCCCAAACAGTTCCTTACTCTATTTCGTAAGTATGTTTTTATTCAAACTGCTCAGGAGAATTAAACACGAAACGGGTTTTGTTGATACACCCCGAGGACGCGTCTGGGCACCATGTCCTTCCCTGGGACTAACTCACGTTTTCAGTTTTGCAAAAACATCAGGATCATAAAATGCGATCTAATGTAACAGTTACAGTTCGCTATCCAGCTATTGTTACCTTACTGTGAGAGACAAAGGCAGAGGGTTTCATTTGATGGATATTAGCCCAAATTTTGACGTTTCCTTACATTTCTTTTTGTAGCGCATTCACCAGACAATTCCTTTATGGGTTTTGTCATTAAAAAATCACAGTATACAAATTACAATCACACACAGAAGAAGAACCAGGCACTAGTGTACGGAAAAAAGCCGTCCATGTGGGAGGTAAGTTTCAATTGAAACTCATCAGATCAGATCGAGATCGATTTTTAACGCGCATCTAGCGTTAAGATTTATATCATGTCCAATTATTTTCTGATATTACAGAAGAAAAGAGATTACATCAACGTAGTTCATAGCCTCGGCTTAGAAATACACGGTACAGTGTACACTGGGAAACCAAATAGTGCCAATGCAAAGATACCAAACTATGTGCACAACCATGGTCTACTCAGCACTGCCGAAGTCCGGCAGATACTTAGGGATTCCAAGGTATTAAAATCAATAATGCAAAAAGTTATTTTTTTGGACAACGATATGATTAGATAAAATCAACGGCTACGAAATTGTGGTGCATTCTACAGCAGTTGGATCTACGTCGTGGACAGAGCTCGTTCCACTTCAGTCTTCTTTTTCGTGGATATTAGACCCGCTATGATCCCCTTGCAAGTCTAACGTCTTGTTAAAACCATTAGTTGTGACGAAAGTAGCTCCATTTTGCGAAAGAGATACTTTAAATAAAATTTGTATTAATAGGTACTTTGATTTTAAAAGATCAACCCGAAAATATACATTATCTATCGAATTGAGTGTTTAATTCTCTTTCAAGAATTCAAGAATGGAAAATACCTACCCCAGGAAATGAAAATAAATGCCACTCCTTGCTTCAACTGTAGACCAAGCACTTTTCGTCACTGTTTTTTTTTTCAGATTTTCATCGGAATGGGGTTCCCTTATGAAGGACCCGCTCCCTTGGAAGCTCTAGCTGAAGGCTGTGTGTTCTTCAACGCCAAATTTGACCCACCGCACAACGGCAAAAACACTGACTTTTTTAAGTCGAAACCAACGCATCGTAAGGTGAACAAAAGTTTCATAAAGTTTTTATCAGACCGTTATTTTGCAATGTGATGTTGGTTTGCATGCATTATTTATTAACTACTCTCAACAAATGCTTTCAGCTGACCAGCCAGTTGCCTTACTTAGAAGACATTGGGGCCCCGCATGTCCTTACCTTTAATATTCATGACACCGAAGAGGTGAAAAAGGCTGTGAATGATGCATTAAAAGCTGTGGAGACAGGACAGGTAGGATTTATTTTTCCCCTGTTAAGTTAAAATCCGCTTTTTTGACACAATTGTACTGTTAAATTATTTAATTAATTTGCTTCATATAAAAGGCATTCATGGATTTTTTTTGTCTTTGACATTATTTTCATTATCATTTTTTGTGAAGCTAACGCGCTTCATACCAAGAGAATTTACTGAGGCAGGCATGTTGGAGAGGCTCAATGCATACATAGAAAATCAAGATTTTTGCGAGGATCCCATGCCCATATGGCCTCCATTGTCTGCGAGTAAGATCACCGTGGGTAAAGTAGGAGATTCGTGTGTGGAAACATGTAGGAGCGAAGGTAAGAATGTATTTTGAAACATTGTCAGTACATAAAGAAATAAAGAATTATTGTCCTATCTTTTTAAATGTTATGAATATTGAACAATAAGAAAACATGCGCGAAACTAAAAACACACCCTTGCCGTGGACTCAGTCACCATTGTGCCATAGAATTTTACAAGTTGGTCACGGAAAATTCAAACATGCTTTATCAGAAAGCATGGTTAATTCAATGTCTCCAATTTGGAATGAGATTTTTCCTAGTAACTCAATGTTGAAATGCCTGATTAATCTAAACATGCTTAATTTGAACAAACAGCTAAATGAAAGCATAAAGCATTTCTAGCTGTGCTAATTTGAAGATCTTGTAACTTGCAATGTCACATTTCCAATGCCAAAGTTACTCAAGGTTATCTGTAAGTCCAACCAAAGTCAAGGCTATTCATATAATCTCACTGATATTCATAACGTGGTCACTTATGTCAAAACATTCATGGTTTCCAATTAAAACGCAGTGTATATTAACATAATTATTTCTAGCAAAAATGCTGTGTTTTAAGCGTTTCTAATAAACCGTGGTCAACCGGTAACTATTACAAGAATCTTTGAATGGCTTTTTGTTTTGCACTATTATCAATTTCAAAATCTGTGATACAATTTTTTTTTGCATTTTCGTATCGTTATTTCTAGGTCTGATGTGTGAGCCTGCTCATTTTCACAGTTTAAATAATGTCGAAGTGCTAAAGAAACATTTCCAGGATGATTGTTCATCAACAGGATCTTCAGTAAATCATTTATATCCAGCTAGACATTTTCAGCTAAAAACTTGTTACATGCAAGATGAGAAAATGTTGTTTAGCTGTGCTGGGGAAAGTGAAAATCTCCAAAGACTTTGTCCCTGTAGGACTTTCATCAAAGATCAAAGTGCCTTGTGTCAAAACTGTCTGTGATAGAAAATCTGACCTAAATTTGTGTGTCGGTAGCTTTCAAAGCGTTCTTGACCAATGTATTCGAGTTTTTCACGAAATAGCCGAAATTGGCAATGATGGCAATATTGACATCACAAGCTTTACGACATGAAAACAAAAACAAATCAAGCAACAAAATGTTACGGCAGTGATCATTGAACCTGGGAACTCAGCCATTTGGATCTGGTACACTCCTCTCTGAGCTATCAAGACATATGTTACTTGGAAGATCTGTGAGATCTTTATGTAATCATGCTCCATTGGTTCTAACTAAATGATTTAAGTCCAAGATTAAAGTGGTACAGGAATAAAAGACAATTTAAGGATACCCCAAGTAGCACATACCTTGACAGCTCAGAGAGGAGAGCATCAGACCTGAATGGATGTGGTCTCAGGTTAAATACACACTGAGGTAACATTTTGTTATTGGATTTTTGTCTTCACATAGTAAGGCCTCTGATGCCAATATTGGCATTATTGCCAATTCTGTGTGTTTGTGAAAAACTCGATTATTACATGAAACTGTATGAAGATGAACGTCAGGAAAGCAGACAAATAAGGAAAAGGAAACTCTTTTCAGAAGGAAAAACTAATCGACGTGTTCATTTTTTCACTTTGAATTTGCCCTGTTGGTGTTGAATTTGGTTCTGGAAAATGGACATTTCCTTTCCCGATAATTGAGTCTCCTCCGAGGAGTGCATTCGAAAGGGACAGAGACGGTAAACAGACAAATGATTTGCTTGTCATAAAGGAGTTAAAAAAGTCAAGTGTAGAATGTGGGAGAAAGTTCACTTGATATTTTACGATAAGCAAATCTTAAATTTTCTTTTTCTTTCACGTATTAAAAAATTTACAATTTGCATTTCCTACATAATAATGTCAAAGATCAAAGAAAATTCCGTTGTTGTTCGATATGAAGCGAACTTTTCCTTGAAAACAAAACACTGAACTCCACTACTTATGTCTGAACGACAAGCAAATCAGTAAAAGATTTTTAACTGCTCTATACTCTCCGTTCTGTTTCTGTCGCTTCTCAGGACCCACTCCTTAGAAATGTTTTGGAAATGTATTTATTGACAGATATGGAATATACCTGATGACCACACTGCTTTGGGTTTTTATCATGATTTACTTCATTCGGCAAATTCAGTAAGACCACATTTACGCATTCGTCTTTTGATTTACCAGATATTAATTCAAAGTCTAGTCGTTATCTGTTTGCCTTTGTGGTTTTCGTGTCAATGGACCACATGTTGTAGGTAATTATTTTGTTGATGCTGTGCATCTATCTAGTGATTGAGTACGATCATTTTATGATTCAGGAGAGGGAAACTAGTTTGTGAATTTGCTTCAGTAAATAAAGAAACTTATATCGATTTTACATTTATGTACATGTATTGGAAAATTACAAAATAATATAAAAAAATACATGTGATTTCCTTGTAACAGACAAGAAATAATGTCGATTTGTCAAGCCAAGATATAAAGCCTATTGACCAAAGCAGTGCACACTATTTTATTTAAATGGCCTGTTAGTATTGATTTCAAAGACCAACATTTATTATCCGTGGATTGATTTCACTTTACACTGGCTTTGTGATGCTTCGCGATGTTAATGAATAACTGTACATTTTTTTTACAGACACCATCATTATATTTTGCTTTATCGCCAAAAAGTGCATTTAAATTTCAAATGATAAGTGGTTGGGTTATTACATATGTTAATATTTAAGTTCTACACTATGTACATCGCTCTTATTGGTAAAAAAATAAAAAATAAATTAAATGTAGATCATATTTACTTTTGCTACAGTAACTATTAAAGTCAGACATTCTTGGGTAACCAGTAAAGTTAATAACACTTTGTGTCAATCAAAATCCCCGGACGGTTCATATTCACATATTGTCTTTCTTTTGCTTCAACTATTCATTTTGTAAAATAGTGTTATGTCCCATGCCATCAGTTGGTTAAATTTTGCATCTGGCAAGGATATGTGAAAGCTTGAGAGCTCTCAGTATCATTTCTTCCAGTATCCGCTGATTCGCCAGAACTTTCTTTTGTAACAAATGGTTCTATCTTTGCTTTGCTATCACTCCTCATTGGTTTGGATTTACAATTTGCCATACTAAATATTTTAATGATACCCAGGACCAGGAAATCAACCAACAGCTCCCAAAACTCCAGCAGGGTTAAAGCCGAGAATCCAATGTATAATGCTAAAATGCCTCCCATATCCGATAACAGCCTGTCAATCTGAGAGAAAAAGATTATGTATCAGTAAATTAGATCTGAGACATTTTAAGACGGTTCAGACGGTGTTGTGCCTTCTCAACGACCAGTGCCCAGTCATTTTTGGGACAAACTACCAAGCAATCTTTGGGTACAAACTTGAAAACCTTTTGGCAATCAAATGAAGCTTTTGGTAAAATACTTACAGGATAGGCTTCTATTTCTGTGATGTGCTCATAATTGAACTCTTCGTAATATACAACCAGTTTAGCAATATTCCTCTGATACTTATCACTTCTCTGGCCTGTTTTAGTTTGAAAGTACTCTCTTTCAGCTCTTTCTTTCGAATACAATTCTTCACTCAACGTGGACTGTACAGAAACAAAAAATACAAATACGTATCGTAGAATGAGATTCATCAATCAATTGCTTACGTATAATTTGATTCAAAGTGGGTTTCAATATGAGCTTTTTTCCACATACCAGATAATTATCTGATGGCCACAGTGAGGTGGAAATAACTGGGAGGAATGCTGTATCTCTGATGATGAATGAAAGACACACAAATTATAAACGTAAAAATGTCACGAAATAAAGTAATATTTCAATCCCGTTTCTAAAATGGGATCTGAGTATCACATCTATCAATCACATAAGTCAAACTATTTCTAATGTGCATTATTTCCCCGTACTTGCATGCACCTTTACAGTCGCAGGGTAGTGTTCCAGATATATAAGCTTCTTCAACTTCCGCTTGACAATCAACTAAAAGAACAATGCATACTATTTGAAAACAAATTACGTGATTGAGAGGATTTAGAGATTAACCCTTCTCCCCTAATGCTCCTGTTTACTATTTCAACCTGCAGAGACATGGGTGCTAAGACACCCAATGCTGGGCACCTTAGACAGCATGTGTGCATGGCTACACATGCATATCCAAACCTCTCATCAGATGACCTTGTGGGTTGTTCACTGTGAGATCAAAATTGACCGATAGCAAAATTGGTGTGAAAATTGAGCCTCAAATTTTACCCTTGAAGATTCTCCAGAGGGAAATGTTATAGCATCAGCTTTATTTGGTGGGCCAAAAAGAGACAGGTAACCCTGCCACTCAGTTGGCCTGTTATGAACCTCCTCAGAACCATAGTATGGATTTGAATGACTCCAACAACCACACCCTGTTGAGTTTGGTTCATGCAAGTGGGCGTGCCACCTTTGAACCCCAATTGTAAGTGCGCAGGTTAAGAACTAATTGTCTTTAGCTTTTAACTCTATTTTCAACATTTATTTAATTTATAATAATAATATAATAATAATACTTTTATTTACTCTTGATTTACATCTTTCACGGAGACATGTTCAAAATATTTAATACTCGTATTATATCCAATATATCAAGAGAGGGTGTTCCCGTTAAGCTCAATGGCCGTGTTATACAACTTCGGGATCCCATAGATGTTTTTGTTTAGTAAACACTTGATAGTGTAGGTTTTACAATACATCAAACTTCTAAGTAAGTAAAAATAAACAATTTGGTGATACACAGCAAACCGTTGATCTTAGTATTTACAAGATTGTACCACAATCCGATGAATGCAGATTCTTTTACTTATATGTTATTTTACGTACTAATATGATAATAAAAATAAAAATGCTGACATCTCTCATCTCTAATGAGGTCAAAAGTGTTACTTAAAATTATACGTGACACAACTTATCTAGAACCAGAAATAAAAATGATCGTTTCAACTATTCACACAGTTATTGTTTGATCCGTTTCAACTATTCACGCCTGTGCATCTTAAGGTACGGTAATAAAAATACGGTTCCGAATATATTTTCATGTTTCAACTTCTCACACAATCTGATGTAGGGTTTTAGCTATGACAAGTGAATAGCCTTCTAGTACTCCGGGCTGCTGCTTCGTTTTAGCCTATTTTTACACGGTAAATGTCGACTCAGCTGTGTATGATATTTAAATAAATCCATGCAGGTCGCACACATGTAAGGCTTTAGATTACTGTGAAGCCTCATATGGGCTTTAAGATTACGTTGATCCTTGTTTTTATAGTCACATAATGTACATTTCCATAGTTTCTTGGTATGTACTTCAGCATGTTTAACTAGGTCGCCAATGAAGAAGAATGATTTATCACAGCCTGGGTGGATACAGAACTGTGTTTTTGCTGTTCGATGACTAATGAGGTGGGTGTCTCTGTCACTCTCAAAAGGAAACCTCTGACCACATTTATCACACTTGTATTTTAAATCTAAATGCACATATTTGTGACGGCGTAATGTACTAGGTGTACAGAAGGATTTAACGCAATCGGGGCATGGGATGGGAGGGTGTTTGTCCTTATAATGTTTATTCAAGCTGGCAATGCTGTCGTACTTGCTATCGCAGACTGGACACTTATACGTTCTAGGTTTGCCTTTTTTAGGTTTTTTCTTAAACCCAAATGTTTTAGAGTTCACAAACTTGCCTTTAGTTACTGGCTGTTCTGTAGGTTCTGCAGGGTCTGGTTTCTTTGTGTCTTCATGGGTATTTGCAGGAAGATCGACTATAGTGGAATCACTATCCGCATCGGAGTCCTGTTTCGGTGTGATTGTTTGAAACAATGGATAGCTGCGCGTTAATTTCTCGTTATCACTTAATCCGTTCTTCTTGTTTTTTATTTTTTCTTGCGCTTTGATACGAGTTACTGAGGGCTCTTTCAATCTAACACTTGATGATTTCCTCTTCAATTTTACAGGTGAGTTCGAACATGTATCACGGTAAAATTTATCCTTTGAACAGTCTCTCCGAGCTCGATTTGTGAAGTAATTCCTATGTCTTTTTCTCAGTACATGTCCACCGATTCTGGTGAAGTGTACTCCTTGAGCTATAGGTACATCTACAGGAGTTTCCTCATCACTGTTTATCTCCTCAAGATCAGAATATGGATCAAGTTTAGACCAGTGCGGCACACGGGTAGTCCATTCTCTAACAACGTCCTTTTTCAGCTTTACTACACTCACACTTGCCTTACGTTTAAGTGCCAATCCTGTTAGATATTCATCCAAATCAATACTACGATGAACTTTATCATAGTGATAAGCACGAACCACAATAGCTTTTGCTGTTTTGACATCTATTTCTTTAAAGTTCTTTTTCAGGTAATCATACACAATGTCATGTAGTTTTGGGACTTCACAGCATTTCTTGAGTTCTGTATAAAGTTGTATGGGATCAATGCCCCTATGTTTGTCCAGAAAGTAACCCTGCACAATAGATTTTAGCAATTCAGGTTGCAGCTTTATGTTCTCGTTCTCAACAACAGTTTTATCCACATCTGAATCACTGTCGGAAGAATCATTGTCAGGTAAATGTGGTAGGGTATCCACTACTTCATCTGGATCGTCTAGAGTGATGAGGGGGGCTATGTTTGTTTTCCCATCATAGTAGACACTATTTACTATATCATGACTTGGAACAAGTACCTCATTGTCCGGTTGATGTGAAGAGTTGAAACGTTGGTCCGCTGTTTCCATTGTTGTACTGGTACTTGGGGTGCATAGATCTGTGCTGCCAGTATGTAGACTTAGATCTAATGGTGCGGCTGGAATTGTTTTTGTCTTGCACTTTACAATTGGGAGCGGTGGCAGTTTTGAAGTAGGTGCAGGCTGCATCGGTAATCTTTTTAGTTCGCCAAACATGTTGTTCCCCAAGTAAACAAGATGCAGGTCACAGATGCTGTGTAAGTCTTGTTCATCTAACGGATCAGGTGAACTCACTGTTGACCATGAACGATTCCTTGTGTACACTACAGTGTGGCGACAATGAATCCTACTCAATATGAATATCATTAGTTCGTTACAGGGTTGAGTAGGTAGCGCCATCATTTTTCGCCACTCCTCGAACAGTAAGAAATTCATATGAAGGTATACCGTACCGGTATGTTGCCATAGTTTAGCATCTTCATCTATAATGCTCATGACCTCGGCTCTCAATTGGTTGGGATCTTTACCACTATATCGCCCAAAAATCTCAAGTATGTGGTTTTCATTTAGGCGACTGTTCTTTAAGCAGTTTCTTCGGTCTATCCAGAAGGATTTACCTAACACAGTTTTCTTGAAGTATTGTATACTCACAGCGTCACGGTCATTTAAGCACTGAACATACTCTTTGTAGTTGTATTGGGAAAATAAACTCAGAATTTCATTTGCAATCTTATTTTCCGCCATTTTTGCACCCTATACTTTTCCCGGTTTTGACCAGTTTAGACTGGTCCCCCGGATTTGTGATAACACGTCAGACATATAGTTGTACAACCTATCATGCGATTAGGTGATGGGACAGTCAGCTTATCATCGCAAATTAGTACAATATTTGTTTCAACCTTTCACACCAATTTGACTTTATATTTTCTTCTGATACGAGAAAGGGCTCTGATACAACATTTCCAGTTTCAACCAATCACACTTGTTCCAAACTTTCACACTATTGATATCGGAATATAATGGATTTTTTACACATTGATACATAATGGTGATACGTTTTACAGCTTTTCAAGTTGATATTAGCACATTCATATTCATGTGGACCTCTGCAGAAAATACTATTCAAATATTTTGTGTTTTTACATTTAGGTAAATTTGGAACATTCTTACATCTTGTATTGTAAGGATGTTTTTTTACCAGAGTATTCCCGTGAGAGTCTGTTAGTACATTATCAATAATCCTCGGCGGCAACAATTCATGAATGAGTTTGTATCCGAATTTTAAGTTTTCAAGTTTTACCAAGTCCATAATTTTTAGAATTTTTAGGTTCTTATTGTTGCCGTTTTTCTTTATTAATTTTATACATTTGTTTTGTATTTTCTGCAGTTTTTTTAGACTACCAGTAGGCAACATGTTACCCCAAATTGATAAACAATATTGAATATGGCTCTGTACATGACTATAGTAAATTATTCTTTTTGCATGAACATTCAAGAAATTCTGACTCAGTTGCAACAGGTTGATGTTCCGCTTTACTTTAATTATGACATTACTGAGATGTTTGTTCCAGTTCAGATTTTCATCAACCCATACTCCTAGAAATTTTGTGGATTGTACAATTGGCAGAGTAACGTCTTCTATTTCAATATTGAAGGAGATGGGGGTATTTTTGTCCCTGAATAAGATACATACGCTTTTTTTCAGGTTTAAAGTTAGTTTGTTTGCTTTAAACCAATCCATTAATTGTTTCAGCTCTTCACGTATACACCACTCTAAATACCTGAGATTTCTGTGGCTCTTATAGATGGTAGTATCATCAGCGAAAAGTATGCATTTACAAAATGTTAGGTTGAGTGGCAAATCATTACAAAAGGCTAGAAACAACAGAGGTCCCAGGCATGAGCCTTGAGGGACCCCGTAGTCAACCAATTTTTTTTCTGAGGTTTCCACAATTGCTGGGTCTCCAGCAGGACATTTGACAGATAAATTGCGTTGTTTCAAATAGTCCGTGAACCATTTTAATGGTACTCCTTGTATCCCATATAACTCAAGCTTATTCAACAAGACCTGGTGTTCTAGCGAATCAAAAGCTTTTGACAAATCTAAAAATATTGCTGCTGTAAATTCATTTTTGTCAAATCCTTTCAGGACTGATCCCACCAGTTCTTGTATGGCATTGTCACATGAATGTTTGCTGCGAAAACCATATTGACCATTATATAATTGTTTGGTGTGAGTTAGGAAATTGTAAGTTCGTTTATATACAATTTTTTCTAATATTTTGGATATAGTCATGAGTAGTGAAATAGGCCTGTAATTTGTAGGTTCAATTGTTTTCCCAGACTTAAACAACGGTGTTACATTGGCTAGTTTCATAATTTCAGGGAAAACTCCTTCATTAAGGCATTTATTGAAGGAGATGGTCAGAGGAGTTAATAGACATGGTTTTACAATTTTCAGAAATTTGTTCGATAGACCATCCCATCCTGTACTGGTTTTATTAGTCATTTGATCTATTATTTTCTCGATTTCTAGTTCACTAGTGGGAGTGAAGAATAAACATGAGTTATTTCTCGTGATTTTTTTGTTATAGTCAGTAATGCTGATGTTGCTATTAGGTATGCTTTCAGCGTATTTTTTACCAATACCGGAGAAATGGTCTGCCAAACTGTTAACAATTAGTTTGGAATTACATGTTTCAATATTCTCTATTTTGAGTTTTGATATAACATGTCTTTTATCATTTTCTTTGCCTGTTATCCTATTTATCATTTCCCATAACTTTTTCGTGTTGTTCTTATACTCTATACACTTCTGTTGATAAAAGATACCTTTACTGTGCCTTTTTACTTTTTTCAAAGTATTTCTATACATTTTATATTTATGTAAACTGCTTTCACTTCGTTCTTTTAGCATAGTTCTGTATAGTTTCAATTGTTTTTTGGAACATTTTAATATGCCAGCTGTTAACCAAGGTTCTTGGATGGTGCGATTAGTTGAAACGGTGGCTGTTTTTACCGGACAATTTATTTCCAATTCAGTCATTAGGATATCGTGAAAGCAATTTACACTCTCTTCAGCACTTGAATCTCTGAGCAAGTTTTCCCAGTTTTTTTCTGAGAGAGCATGCATTAACTTGTGTAGGTTCCGTTTTGACATGTTTCTGGAATTTTTCTCTAGGATTTCAGGCTTACCGCTTTTACAATTTTTTATGATCATATAACAAGGCAAATGGTCACTCAAGTCATGTATAATTATACTGCTCATCTGTTTATGGTACAGGTTCGCAGTGACAACAATATTGTCTATTAATGTTGCACTACTATTGGTGATTCGTGTAGGTCTGTTAATACAAGGAAACAGCTGGTTGTCTAGCATTATTTCTAGAAATTTTTGCGTGTTTTTATGTATATCATATTTAAGTAAATCCATATTATGATCCATCCCTAATACATATGATTTGGTTTTTTCTTTTTGAAGATGTTCGAGTAGTGTTTGGTAGAATTTAAGAAATTTTTTTTCATTAGTATTCGGGGGCCTGTAAAGTGATCCTATAATTATTGGGGTTTTACCTTTAGTTTCAATAAGACAATACTCGAACTCTTCATTATCTATATCATAATGCTTTTCAACACAATCAATACTGCTGTGTACTAGCAGACCAACACCTCCACCTTTTCTATTCACCCTACACTTGCCATAAAATTTATAATTTGGAATTCTCAACCTGGTTAAGCTGTCTTTTGTTAGCCATGTTTCGTTCAGAATTACAATATCGATTTTCTTTGATTTGTTACATTGGTTCAATAACAATTGTAATTGAGATTGTTTGCTTAAAATACCTCTTATATTTAGTTGAATGATACTAAGGTCAGTGTTGTTGATATCAATGTTCGTACAGTCTTCTGGGTCGATGTAATTACAATTATCTTGAAAGTTTAAGCTATCATATTTTTCTGACAGACTGAGTACATTTTCATCAATGATATCTCTTTGACTAGCTATGCAGTTTTGTAAACACATTAAGATGGCTGTAAAACTGGGTACAATCTTAGAAATATGATCAACTTTAACAAATGAAATAGTGTGGATGAGTAAGTACAATAATGTAATAATACAAGTGAAAACATACCTTGGTATATTTGATGGGCGGATAATGGAGGATAATAGGAGTATAACAATCCTAGTTACTTTCCGTTTCAGCTATTCACAACAATGATGTCAGTGTTAACTGGTACTTGGTGTTTCCACCAATCACACAGCAGTGTTTTCAACTATATACAATCTTCTTATGTTTCCATCTCTTGGGTGATGTTTTCTGGTAGAGATGGTGTAGTATCTGTTTCTCCTTCTCTTGTTGTTGTGGTGTGCGTTGACTTGAGGTGTTCTCTAACGTCTTCAAGAATTTCTCCAAGTATTCCTTGATTATTCCATTTTGCTGGATTTAGACTATCTTCGTCGTGTAAGGGAACTCCTGTGCCCCATACAGTGTCGTAACAGCATTCTACTAAGACCTTGTCATTTGTGCTAATGAGTAGTTGCCGAAGGGTTGGGTGCTGTTCGAATTTTGCTTGAATACCGGGGGAACAGAGTAACTTGGCATTTCTCTCCCAGTTCTCCTTGTCATAATTCGTGATCTCCTTAGACAATTGTTTACATTCCCATGCATTCGTAGTGTTTAGTATGAGTCTTGAAGTTTGTTTATCTTTGAAGTGCATTGCTTTGGTAAACTGAATGTATTGTTCACTGCAATGGAACCGATTATCCTGGTGGATGAAGGGGGTGTGATGGAAATTGCTGAAGGGGTTTAAGTTGCCGAAGAATCCGAAAACGTTATTTGTGGACTTGCTACTGATGTTAAAGCCATTTAGATCGTCAGGGAGTTTATCCAATGTATTCACGTTGTATGTGATTCCTTTAATTATGAGCGCATCACCATCTAGCTTACATTTCTTCTGATACTTGGTAAGTTTTCTTGC
>JBCAUG010123794.1:0-21152 GCA_038406175.1 Haplosyllis leylae | reverse complement strand
AAATGAGACAGCCCAAAATGCCACAGGGTGGTGGATCTTTAATGGCCTTAAAAATACCCTTGTTCACACGGAAAGACGAGAAAGACTAATTTTAAGGAAAAAGCCCCAACGGTGGTCCCCACCGTTACATACAGAGAAACTGCAATATTACTTGGGGGCATCATTAATATGTTGTGCAAGCTTAGTATTAAGTTATAAAGCAAATTGCCTTTCTGCTTGAGGTTATGTAATAGACTCTTGCTAATTTCCAATCATTTCATTGACGTCCTTGGTTAATATGATACTGGTTATTACTCTAGTGCAGATGTATGAGGTAGAGAGGTATTGTCCATGCTGGAAGTGGCTTATTAAGATTCCATCCTATTCATCTCGTTGCCGACATATGTGTCTTTTGTGTAATCACGTGTGCATGAATGCAATTTGTTTGTTCCACAGTAACTTACAGCAATGGTTTTCCTGTTTTTTAGTGTCATGGGATCAGTTTTTGTGATCTAATTACTCGTAATCGGCTTTATTTTCTAGGCTTCCAAATCCCATTATCAGAAGAAGCACATTGTCTACCACCCATGTCCTTTCCATGACCTTTACATTGTATCGGGAACTACAGGCCTACTATTTAAACATGAGGTTTTTAAAGCTTGGCTCTTGAAATTTTCTTTAAATTAAGTCAAAAATAAAAAGTGAAAGTAAAGAGATGGTGGTTAAAAACCTTTAAAACGGACTTGCTTCTGTGTACAACAAGTGTCTGGAATTCAAAGGAAGCATTCCTTTTGGCTCCCAAATGATGATTGTAACACCAACTAGGTTAATTCCACAATTAGAAATTAAACTAGTTGATCAGTGAACATGCACTTCGGAGTTGCAGCTGTGGTAATTGTTCATGACCATTCCCTTACTGTATTGCAATTTGGGGCTATTGTTATCTTCTCGTACAATTTGGCAAATGTCCTTCTATTGAGAGTTACTGTCAATGGAATTGGAATTGCCGCAGATAAATTGAATGGGAATAACACTCAAGAGAAGCTTCGAAAGCCACCCGCATGAAATAGCATCAGATAGGATACACCAGATCGGTACGTAAAGCCTGGAGTTGTTGTAGGTTAACCATCATCGCGTAAAGACACGCTTCAAACAGACATGTTTAATCACCAAATACCCTTCTCTTTATTGCCCACTATTTTATGCGGTGATTCCATGTTGATTGATCAATAAAAATCAGTATATTCTCTGCGCATTATTGATCCACATTCAGTGCAACTTTCTCTCGTTTATTGACTAAGATGGAAACATGGAATAAGACACAATTG
Organism: Haplosyllis leylae; assembly: GCA_038406175.1. NCBI lineage: Eukaryota > Metazoa > Annelida > Polychaeta > Phyllodocida > Syllidae > Haplosyllis > Haplosyllis leylae. The sequence goes on along the minus strand of JBCAUG010123794.1, from coordinate 19,845 downwards.
TCTTTAAAATAATGCTACCAAAAATATCTGTACTGTCGTTATTTAACTCCACGTGCACGAGCATGACTGACTGGTTAAGAAAACATTTTTTCCAGTTCATTCATAATTTACAGCTAGCATAATCATTAATGCAGTGTAGTTTGCCTGTGAAGCGACATGTTTCATTTGTACATTTTAGGACGAATACTTTATGCAGAATGTCATGATGTAGATCAATCACATAAACTGTTTAGGTATAGATAGTCTGTACACAAACCTTATTTGAAGAGCTGCTCCGCTGACTGTTGCGCATACTTTACTGTTAGCTCGTTTTCCTGTCAGAAAGTAATTTGTATGCATGCCTTTCCCATTTACCTAATTGATATTAATTTCAATTAATCGAAAATATAAGTTGTTGAATATCTATTAACAGCTCAGTTTTGCTCATAAATTTCAAATGGAGTGATATTTGTATGTCCAGCTTCAATTGAATTGAAGAAGGTACATAATTAGGTTGATAGTTCACAAAAATTGTTTTACTCTTTTTAGACTCAATATTTAGACCAATAACCAGATCTCATAACAATTTTAATTTACTGAAATGAGAAGCAGTTGGGTGTAATAATTTACCAAGTACATGTTAGTAATCCAATACGTTGTCCAATATTAATCCAAATAGACCTCATTACGGAAATTAATAACTGTCAAGCTGGACACGAATGTCAAGGTTTTACTCTAAATAGCTCTTTTTATGCTTCTGGTGGTAATATGTATGACAGAACTTCGCGTAGAAGTTACAATGTGCTAAGCATTGATAAAGGACAGGGAGAGAGAAAGACAGCCGGATACCAAGTGTTATGCATTAGTTGGTACCAATTCTCAATTTCCGGTTTGGGATTGACCTGTCGTTTCGCCGTTTGGTTGTGTAGAGTTCTCTTTATTTACCGAATAGGCCTAGTTATTTAAGTGTTTGCACATTAGGTCACTATGTTACTTGACGGCTTGGAAATATTTCCTTGAAGACAAAGTCGATGTACATATTTTTATTTGGAAACAGTTGTGAATCTCTGTGATGCCAACTTGGCTATTTCTATGTGTAAAGGACGGCCGCAAACAGATTTTCTTTGAGAAACTTTTATGTAATGTAATTCTAATGCCCCGGGCTGTGGCGACTAGGTCTGATTGGAAGGAATAATCTGCATTCCTTATTACATCTAATGACAGTGTAAGAACTAGTTGAGGTCACCAGATAAGCCTTATATCTGAGGGCTTCAAGGCTAGACTAGAACGTCCAATGATAACAACCTTGGTAAAGAGAAACTTTTCGTAATTATGTTGACATGCCCTGTCTTAAGTTATTGGCAAAGGAATTGGTCTCATTATAAAGAGTTAGAACAAAATAGGATTTATAGAGAGATTCTGTGTTACGTTTGCCTTTAGTTTCAGTATTGTTCTTCAGGGAATGTTTTTTAACATATTCATATCTGATCATGGAATGAAAAGAACGGAGTAATTTACCGAGGTACATTTAACGCATTTAAGAAGTTGCTTTTTATTTGACAGATGTAACATGCAATTACGATGGAAGCATCAAAGGATACGCTCGCCTTATACTGTAAATCTATACATCCTTCCCTAGACGTTAACTTCAAGTCACTTACATCTCAGGCCTTAAGTCTTATTCCTTTTCATGGAAATAACATGAATTTATATGATTGAAGTAGAAATGGAACAAAAGGTAACATTTCAGCGTTCTTGCGAAATGTCATTCTTTGTGAACGTTCATAGACCTGTTTCATCTTTAAAATACAACAGTTCGAAAGCACCATAAGCTGTGCAAAAGCAAAAATTGCCTTTGCTGCCATTTTAATTGGAACAGGTAAAAGGAAACTGAATAAAACAAGACAACAATCAGACAAACATTTTCCATCAAAATACCTGGATCGCACAAAGAGGGTTCATTTTGTAACCCTCTGAAATATGGTTGAGTCTATTATATGGGACAGCAAAGTAGGTCAATTCAGATATTTGTGTTTGAAAAAGAGAAATGTAACAATGTCAGTAATGAACCCAATTCATAGATGGCCATTTGGTTGCTGCAAATCCATACAGAGACCGGTCGCAGAAGCAAACGGATAAGGACTACGAGACAGGAAAATGAAGTGGTTTGTGGCGGCAACAAGCCAGCAGCTTTTGTGAGATTCCTAGAACCGGGAGTGTGAACAACTTGAGTTCACTCGACCTTGAGTACAGTGTTTTTGTGTGGCTTCAGTGTCATCGACGAAGAGCTCATATTGACGTAGCCTGCAAAATTTTGTTTTAGTCTTCTTTCGATATTGAGAATGCCAAAATCCAGAATGGGAAATGGAATCTAAATTTGAACATGTGAACTTTCTTGTCGTGACAAATACAAATGGACTATCTTGGCATGAATATAACCTTTGAAAAGACGTTTTCAACGGAATGCCAGACAAGAGAGTATATTGATGACAAAACACATTCGATGTTTTTAGAAAAACGGTACGGCTTTCAAGAAACGGAATTTCAAATGCGGGTGTGTGTTATTTCTCTTTATCTTGTATTTCAAACTATCGCGTGGGATGGAGTTTAAAACTATTATCTAGTGGACATATGAACTGGCAATATTTGAGTAGCATGGTTTGAAGTACCCTTTGCTATGGTGAATAATCAATATACGAAAGACTGGATATTTCAATTTGTATTTAAAAGCTCAAATCTTAGGAAATAGAACTAAAATTTTACATCAAGTTCCATCATTTTATTTGATAGAAATAATCAACATGAAGATGGTTCTACCGACAGTTTACTGAAATAAATATGAGAAATGTGTTTATAGAAACAGATAAATCATATTCTGCTTAAAGTTTCCACTCTTTCCACATACCAAATTTCAAATCTCTATCTATATTTTGGGGAAAGTCATCATACTTAAAGAGAAAATATAAAATTGCTTCGGCTCAAAAAATTATTTTACGTAATAACGTGAAATTTGATGTGAATCTACCACAGACTTTTTTTGCACTCACATATATGAATTTGAAGTCTCTTTGAAAACTTTTGTCGGGAGCTCCTCAAAGATGACAACGACGGACAAGTCACACAAAATCATTTTGGGCTGATGCGAAATCAGCCAAAAACACGTGTATGCAATTTGTACCCGATTCAGTGGCTATTTAAGATTTATAGATTGCGGATACCCCACCAACCTTTTAGCAGTTCTTCGATGTTGGAGTTAATCGCATGAACTGTCTTCTCAATTGAGTTAGGAATCTGTGCATATGGTTTCTCAGATAGAATTGTCCAATTCAGTAGAAGGCGTAACACAGTAGAACGCCTGTAATTTCTTCATACCCAATGAATTCGGATTTATTTTTGCCTTTTGCGAAAATATTTCATTATAATTTATATGCTTCTGTCTCACATTTAATTCAAATTACTTTAATTGGGAAAGGGGACAAATCGCCATCTCAACATTTAAGGGTATCATCATAATTTTTCCAGTACTAGCCTTGAATCAATTTTATTTGGGTGGCTTTCCTTAAACGTATTGATATTATACCTCAAAAACCACTCAACGTAAGGTAACGAACAAACAGACATACAGAACTTTCTCAATTTGTCTTTTAGATATTAGTTGGGCAGACAACCAGAAGCTGATTCTTTTTAATATATCAATTATGCTATCCCGTTTGATAGTTATATTTAATATCAATAGTGTGCCGAATGCGTAAGATAATAACATGGCTCATTTGTTTGAATACCGTTTTCAATTGTAACGTCTTTTGCACATGCAGCAATTTCACAGATTGCCATCAAGTAAAGACGATACCGGGGTTCATCTCTTATACAGCATAGAGCTTCATTCTGCCAGGGTCTTTGATTGATTCCTCTTGAGGGACAGATTACTTTATTAGATGTACCGTTAGCAAAGGCAAATGAATTACAAGACCAACATGCAAAATATATGCGTTGAATACCATTATGAAATTCATGGGGAACAGTCGTACCTATGAATGTTTATCAACGCTGACAAATGGCTTGTAGGTTGTCGCTCTTTGGAACGAACCCAAGGGACGATGACGCTATTTCCAGAGGCTACAGTGTGGTGCTTTATACCATGCCATGATACATTATACATTTCATGATGATCTACAGTCTTGTGAAGCTCTTCTCCAAATGTGAAACTGTAGAGTTAATATGACAATGTTATGTTACTGCATGTTAGGAAAGTCACCATGTGCACAGTTCCTTGAAGTCTTATCTGATTTAATCTCACAGATAAAAGCTTGTGAAAAGAATGGTGCAATGGGGTTATATATTCAAATTAGATTTTATCTCCGGTTACCTTTCCCATTACCTGGTACATTAAACTATTTTAGCTTTGAAATAGGACTCCGTCAACGTGACATTTTACTGGAAGGTATGAACAACACTGTCTGATAAGACAGTCATTGCTACTGGTTTTTCGGAGTACTTGTTCAGATCAGAGAATTGACAGACACCTCTGATGAACACGGTTGACGAATACCTTTCAGTACGAGACGTTCACCGGGCGTGTTCTCTGGAAATCGTTGTAAATCTTCTTGGTTCCTTAGTTCAACAGTTGCCAAAATTGTCACCAGGTTAAAAGTGAAATATAGGAAAATTTGTATGTTGTTTGTTAAAAGAAGTACAGACAGCGACAGTAAGTGTTAACGACGACAGAGAGAGAGAGAGAGAGAATGCGGTCTTACAATGCTATTAGTTTGAGAAATAACGTGAGGACAAATCTGACTTGTCTGTCTGCAGTCATACTATTTTGGTGTCTAGTATATAAATTATCCAATGTCGTTATTAGATTTCCTGTAGTTTCATTCCATTACAGCACGTCACTGTCCTGTAAAAGGCTCACTTTAACTTACTGATGACAAAACTGAAGCCAGAAAAACGGTTCTTAAAGGTTTCATATCAACAGATTGTAATTTTTGAGGAAGTACATTTCTTCAGAAACTCAAAATGTTTGGGATAGCTCACAGCTATTTATCACTGGCTGTGCAGATGTGCACAGGAATAAACAGCAGAAGCTACATTCGAAAGAATTCAGGATCTGTGTGAAAAACGTGCTGACACATTGTCAGATGTTCGTGTTATCTGGCCATAAACTAAGATATAATTACGTTATTATACACTCCAGTTCTTCCTAGAGCTATCCACTTGAAGAGGACGGATTGGCAACCTTATGTGACACGTCTACTTTCGTCAGTATCATTCGCAGGCTTGTAGACGAGCTGTCACCAGAACCAAGGTCTGCGTAGCTACTCATCTTGCCTAATGTGATCTACAAGTCCCATGGCTTCAAGAATCAAGATCTGGCTCTCATTGTACACACAATAATAAGTGACGGAGGTCATGCATTATCTGTCATTTCAGAAATTTGAAATTTTACTGCAAATAACAGACCCCTGCTGCGAAATTATTCAGAGACAAGAGGATCAGTAATTTTGATAACTAGATCTGAACGCACTAGATATAAGTCAACAACTGAGAAGTACACAGGTAGAATTCTGTTCACTGCAAGCTCAAAATTGTTTATTGTCGTTAATGGTTGCATGGACAGTGACTGTTCGCTGACATTTTCAAATATTGTTACGACAAATAGATAATGTTGTGATGTTTCTAAAAAGATTATTTTGTTTTCTTTTGCCGAGCAAAACTGAATGGCATTTAATTTTTGATATGTAATCTGATAAATGAAGGTAAAATTAAGCAGTGACATATTTGTTGTTGACGTTTCCTAATTGCTTATTCATTTGATATTTTTTTAATTTAATTTATGAACTGAAGATTTTAGATTTGGTAATGAATTCTTCGAGATAAATAGAATTACGTCACGTCACAGCTCTTGTCAGTGAGTATCACGTGATTATTTCCTGATGAGAAAACACTTAAACGATCGAGAAGAATTAACTTCTTAAAGTTGTACGTGGAGTATCTCAGTGACACGAATTTACTTATAAAGGCGCCTCTATGAGAAGTACCGTGTGGCTGCTAATGGTTACGTCATGAGTTCCATTAAGAGTTTTGTTTGTTGTAGAAGTGCATATTGTGGATAATATTACTAATTTGAGATACGCATTACTATCGTTATCACAGATATATGCAAGAAATATTTGCCGGATACATAACTAAAATAGTCAGAGCAAGTGTGCCAAGAAAAGTAAAATCAACAATAACATAGTTTTAGCACAGAACCAATCCTTCTTTGTAAGATGTATCATTACATATTTCAATAACGTTGTATGTGCCGTAATGTTGTGTTTAATTGATTTTACCTTTGTTGCTGAACTCTCAATTTAACTATAAATGCGAATGAAATAAAATTTAAATCATGACTTCACGATGTTCAATTAAACTGAGAAATAGAACCATGCGCTCCATGCTTTAATTCTGTTTCTTTAGTCCGGCGTAGGATTACAACTGACTCGGGTGGTTTCCTTGTATCATTGGATGGGAATTCGTCCCATATACATCTAACTATCACACTAAAAGAAGACTTTGTGTCAGGTGTCAGCCCTCATCAGTATGATACACACGCTTGTAGACGAGCTGTCACGAGAACCAAGGTCTGTGCGTAGCTACTCATCTTGACTAATGTGATCTACAAGTCCCATGGCTTCAAGAATCAAGATCTGGCTCTCATTGTGCACACAATAATAAGTGACATGAGGTCATACATTATATCTCGCAATCTGGAGATTTGACATATGAGACTGCCTTGGTTCTAAGTGGTTGGAGACAAAGTACGGGAAAGTTGAGGTCATTGTTTGTCAATTGATATTTAACAAAAAGTAGCTGACAGGAGCGCGATAAACCGCCAAGGGATTTTCTTGCACTTCCGTTCGCTGTGCCAGGATGAAAGCAATGTCCAAACAAGGTAATGTAAAGAGAAAAAAATGGACAGTGCAGGAGCCGTTACCACGAAAAAGGAACCAAGGAACTTGTTTTCTGTTCACTAGATCTTATCAAAGTGACAGGTAAAGAAATTATTAATGATTAGTTTTTTTTTTTTGCGGACAGCTCTGCTGGAATAATTAGTAATTGGAATCAAGTGAAAGGTGCATCATTGAATGACAGGTGCATCAGTGTACATGAACTATTCGATCGAGAAATGGACTGGCTCCTGCTAATGGCAGCTTAACAGCTTCTATTATGGTCGAATTGTAGAATGATCTTTGACCTTGATTCTCATATTTACCGTGTGTTTCCAGAGTACAGCATACGTAGCTCTTATTGAGAACTCACTCTGTCTAGCAGTTGTTGTCCAGGTAATTTACTGTGGTTTCACCAAGCAAAGTGTAGCCTGTGCACTACGTATTTTTTGCCTCACAGAATGAAAGATTAAGATTTTCGTCGGAATCATTTCCATAACGAGCCTAGTTTTTAAAAGAAGATATTTTTGTCCATATCGCTTCATCTCAAGCTATTTCCTCTGGATTGTGTTAGGGATCTGAACATATGGCTTCAGCCACTGAAAATATCTATTCATTTATTGCTGAAGGAAGTTGAAACTATCAGCCACCTCGCCAATATGTTTAATATTAAACCCATTCTTCCACTCTTCATATATCATTCATGGCGATGTTTCATGAGATCTAACGAAGGAAATCCATCAATGGTGTCCCGCATGTGACCAAACCCTGGGAAACTGGATAAATTGGAACACAAAATGTCTATATTTCAACCTTTGTGTTCAATTACAGGTCATTTGGACCCAACATTAAAGCATTTTGTCATTGCTGTCAAGGTAAAAGCACTGCTCTAGGTCTCTTTGATTCCCTAATTGCTAGGGCTTTAGAAAAGTACTTTATTCTTCTGTACTACATTGTAAACGCTACGCTATCCAAATTTAGACTTTTCTTGTGTGCTGGAGCAAATTTGCAATATCAAAACATGTTATTTCTAACTTTCAGCAGATCAAGGAAAATGTCTGACGTAACAACTATAATCGATATTAATCAGCTTCTTCCTTCTAACAATATCGTTCAGATGCATATGAAGTTCATGTACACATAAGTTAATGTAAAGCTGCATGTTCCCAGATGTACTCTTCTCTGTTCTTCACAATCTTATTCGGAATAAAAAAAAAACCCAGGATATGCGGAGAGTGGAGAGGTACTTAACAGGCGAAATACAATAGCATTTGCCACGAGGCCGTATTATGTCTCCAAATTGGATGCATGACATTGGACACTGTGTCTGTGTTTTTATTGCATTTGGTGAATTCCCTGTAGATTGTTAAGGTCTTGATAGATGATTCAGGTCTTATAAATAGATGGCCAGTGTACATGATTTGGGCATTGTTTATATTAGGGTGTCAGGTGTAATTTAAGTATCAGAAGTTCATATTGAAACACATTTTTGGACATACGTAAAAGTTTTGATGAACGATGAACAATGCTGTTCTTTACGAAGCTTCACAAATTTACAAGTCTTGCAATTGTTTGGGGATGATGAACTTTCGACGATTTAAAAAGAGACGCTTGCCATTTCCTCTTTGAATATTGTAAATAATTTTCTTGTTGACGCCTTAATTTCTATTGCTTACCGTGGTGTGCTATTTTTCTCAACTTTATAAAACAACAACACGGTCTGTCACTCTGATTTCATTGTCGCTTTCACATCCCAGATTACCTCAGTTGTAAAAAGGAGGTCAATAAAAGTGTTCCTATCAGAAGAGTGCAGCTGCATGGAGCTCCTTAATGAATTCGATGTGTTTACGCCTGTTTAAGAGTCAGCAACGCTCAAACTGAGAGGGCAAGAGTGACAGGAGCATTAGCGAACTATATGAGGGAAAAGAATTGAGTGGAGTAGTTTCTGGCAGTGGCAGCTCAGAAAGTTTGGATGGCATACTTATCGAGGCAAGTCACAAATCCTTCATTGAAGTATGGTGGAGTAGGTAGCGGGTGAAACCGGGTTTTTCTCTTTTCATCTTTGGTATTTGGTGCTCTGAAGCAGGTGTGTCGTCAGGTTTATGGAAATATCAATATCTTAGGGATAATAGAATCTTTGATAGTTTCGCAGTAGCTTTCATGTGTTCTCTTTTAATGTAGATCAAAGCTTTTGTATTTTTAATCATCTTTTGTGATCACATATCAGATAGTATTGGGAAAAAACTGATATTATCTGCGTAGTTCGCAATCACGTTTAGGAATTCTGGACAGATCAAGAAGTCAATTTTAAACTTTTCTTTGAAAGTAACAGTCTTTCTACGGTCTTGCGTGCGAAATACATCTTCTTTGACAAATAAAGAAGTCTTTTTACGGTTGAAAACTATTGTAAAGGTTAAGGAAGCGACCGGTTGTTTGCATGCAGACACTTGAAGTGTTCTACAGTTTTTTTTGTCTTCCCATTTCCAAACCGCTAGAGGAGACAAGTCATCGAAATGCCGGGGACAAATGAAATTTGTTTTAACTCAAATTTCCACCTGTGTTTTCATTAGAAAGAATGTTGCCTGGCGGGCCTCCCTGACTGTAGGTTCGATTCAGAACTTTACCATTCTCTAAAACTAGAGCTTTCCTAATTGTCATAGAAAGTGATACTAATTTACACGCAAGCGAGCCATTCACAGAAAGAATGTGACATTTTAAGTAGAGGGGTACATTAACCAGGGCATGCCTTTATTCAGAAAGAAGTCTTTATTATCCTTGCGTCATTTCAATGGGATCGTGGCATGTTGAGAGGCAATAGGGTTTTTATGAAAAAAGTGAACAGGATTGACACTCGACAAGGAGCCCATGGTACTCTACAATCTTCTTTAATTTCACATAATATCTGTTGTCAATTAATTCGACTGTCGCTGAAAGTGGTAGTAGGGGAAGATTTGTGTGGGAAAAAACCAAAAACATTTCACTGAAAATGTTTGCAAATTAATTTTTTTATGGCGCTTTTATCCAAAGTGCTGTATTAGGAATTAATTTTTTAATTTTGGTTTATTTCAAGCGCGAGGTTTGTTTATTTGTGACGAAATTCGAAAATTGCCTTGCTAAGAAGAGAAAAAAGCGTTGCAACTGTAATGTAATGGGTAATGGGTACAGATGAATCAGGATGGTGCTGGGAAAGAAGTAATTCATGTCGTGTAAAGATGACATTGTCGATATCTAATGAGCTTCGAGGTAGCCAGTTTTCTATTGCAGAGTAATGGACCAGGTATTGTGGTCACGTAATGACCACTTAGCACAGGCTCTATCAATTTGTACAGTGCATTGGACTGCTGAAGTTTGTGAGACATTTCTAGACGGCCACTTTCTTATTTGAACTGTTTAGTTGACCTTGTCTGCAGCAGGATATTAAACGGAGTCCCTTGTTAAGTCCTTAAATGGCTTTTGCTACTGAAATGAGGGAAAGGTATGCAAGGCTCTAATTCTTCTAAGTGATTACATCTTTATGTATGTTGTTGAACTTTGAATTTATATTCATATGGATTACTCGTTTTACAGAGAGAATTAACAATTCAGATTTGTTATGTTCAAACGTAAACACAACGACAACCTTTTCCGCATGTACCCGACTTGTAATGTCTCAGGTAATGGTCCTTATCGAGAAGGTCATAAGATGTTCAGACGTCGGGGTCCCTCGTGATCGACGGGAGCAGAATCGTGCCACACATCTAATCTGACCCTGGAGTTACACGACTTTGTTGCGATTATGAGCCGTGGTGACAGAAATTTTGCAAGGTTCACCTCCAGATATTGTGTCGTTAGTGTTAGCTTTGTCGAAATCACATCAATTTTCCATCTCATTAAACCTTTTCAGAAATGTTTTTTATTAATGTTGACATAATTATTTTTTCGCGACAATTTTCGATTTTCCGGTTCGTGGCTGAAAATCGATCCGTGTAAATCTTTATCAACCAGTTTGTCTCATTTGAAATTGAAGATTTTGTTGGAATTATTGAAGACTTAGTCGTGAACATGCTGAGTTAATAATCAAGCCGTGACACAGATTTACCATGTTAGCATATCTTAGAACTAAAACTCCAAATGGAAGACGTCAGTTGAGTGATTTAAAATGTATGCATCTACATGCTTCCGCTTCTGTGTTGCAAAAATCCTATTGAGTTTTGTTCTCCGCCTGCAGCTGTGTTCCCATGTAGAAATTGCTTAAGTTTAAATAAATCAGATCTGACATGATTGTAGGCAATCACACAGTTTTACTTGGCGTTTAGCTTGCAACCATTTAAAGCATTTAAGACTGAAATACTGCAGTGAAAAAGTTTCCTTAAGTGGCGAAGGAAAAGTTTAACACACCTAAGATTTTCATGTTATCTTCACGACATATGGCGTAAATTTCAAACGTAAACGTCTGATCAGAGATGAAATATCTGACATTTGATCTTACAGTTCTGGCAGAAGTGACATGAACTCAATGACTTGATGGATATAAAGGATATTGTAAATATTTCGGAGGAGGATATGCAGATGCTATTTTCAGAGCCAGACATTTTACCTTTAACGGTAATGGACCTGCACTCTTTTTACATAATGGCAATTTTTTCTGAGGGACTCGACATAAATTGCGAGCACTGTTTTCCCTGTGGTAAAGAATTGAAAGGTCTAGAATTCTCAGGTCTTAGTAAATTTGATTAGGAACCCATGCATATGGTTTCCCAAATGAAATTGTCCAATTCCAGGGAAGTTGAAAGATTTACTGAAACTCGAGTATTCTCATGACGATTCCATGGATTACTGCGCTGTAGCTGTACTTTTGCAAGGGAAACTGTTTCCAAATGTCTCATTATTTTAATAATGGCACCTGTCTGTCTTTGAACTGAATCAGAAGGGCAGTTTTTAAAAGGAAAATAAAACCACTTCAGTCTATTTTAATTTTCACTGCCTGTACCGAGGCATTTTATTAATTCTGATATCTCCCCAATGCTAGCTTTTCTATTTCAGGTCCATATTATATTTTAAGATATGGAAATGGTGACATTCAAGTTATTGTTATCATTGTCTGAGAAAGGTCCACACGTGTGTATATTTAGACCGTATATTAATCGGAATGATGGTCCATCATTACCATGCGTGTTACAAGCAATAACATCATTTCAGTTCTTTTTCCCCTGTTGATGTTAAAGGACGTGAAAACACAGGGACACGATTGATGCCAAGTATACGAATCCTATTCTCCTATTCTCATAGAAGCTGTCAAGTTTGTTTACGTTTACATTGAGAACTATACAATGGCTACAACATTCCAATGAATATTTACAGCATAGTCACATCAATTCTGACTCGTTTAGATATCGTCCGAGATTAAGGGGATTTGAGTTCTTCCCTCACGTCTTCCTGTTTGTGTGAATGCGCTTATTCCTAACAGCTTCTTAATGTTTTTGCTGCAAAGCGTACTCGCAAAGGGCTTTATTCAAAGCCTTCGAGAAGTGCATTGTCATAGATCAACCCCGTAAAATCTTTTCTCCACTAGAAGTAGTAACAGATACAGAGCGTTTTGTCGCCTAATTATCAATACTAACTTATTAACCAGCCAAATTAATCAATTAATCAACCGAACTGATTTATCCTCTGAATTTTGATGTGATGGAAGATTACACAACAATGGCAGTGGAACTGTTTGGTAGTTTGCAACAATAGTGACAAGTAGTTCATATTTAAATTTCTTGAAACATTCACAAACAGCAGAACTTTTGTGGTTTCAGTTTTCATGGGCCCGGGGTTAAGCGACAATGTTATTTCATTGTGTCGTGCAGTCTTTGTTACTGCCAGTACTGGGTTATTTACGTTTCGTGGAATTTTGTTATTTGAATGAAAAAAATGAAGCAGGTATTGGTTAAGAAACTGTAGATGCAAGTCTGGAAGACCCGAGGCGGTTAAGTTATAGTTGATTCCAGAGAACCCTCTCCTTTAATTGGATATATGCCACCCACAATGACATCTGTGTCATTCAATAGAAAAGCATCCAGGGTATCTCTGGTATTAAACACTTTAATGTCCGGTTCCTTTTCCTGTAATGACTCTGTGACCGAGTTTATGTGTTCACTTGTGTTAAGGTGTATAACTAATGTAATTGGCACTACATTTGGAGTCAATGACGACGAATTCTTTAACGGTAAAAAATGAGGCCAATTTTACTCAACGAAAAGTTTTTGAATCTTTGATAAACAATAGCATCTTCAAGCAGGCGATATAGATAGCCAATAGTCATTTCTAGACAGAATCGAAAGCTTTTCTTCAGTGTTTGTGTCATAATTGACGTGATTTTGACAGCCCATGAGCGCTGATAAAAGTAATTTACTTCCAACACATGGAAAATTTGAAGTTTTAGCATGAAACAATGTACCAAGGTTGTGGTGGAATATTTCTATTATCACGTGACTTTTGTAGTAATATTAGTTAGTGAACTGAGAAATAGAATGAGGTTATTATGGAAGTAGTGGAGTTAATTACTGGTAACATATCTCTCTGTGGTGTTTGTGGAAAAAATGTTATTTTAAAGCACTAAACAGGGAAAAGTAGAAAATACAGGGAAAACACAAGGAATTTTATCTTGATCGGAGTGCTGCAACCCTGTTATATCTTGATGAAGTTGAAAAATGTCTAAAATCTAAAATCATAAAGGAAATTGGAAGTAGAATTAGAAGCAACCCCAGTTTGTGAGCACTAACAATATCCCTTAAAGGAAACCCCTTGAATGGTGTTTATGTAACTTATACGGATTATATCCTTCAGATGTGAAACGCAGTAATGGCTTAGGACACAATCTGCAAGTCGCAGACCCTGAGCATCTTAGTGCAAGGTCCACCATGAAAGACAGGAGCAAAAACATGGCAATGGCCTAATCAGGCCCCTGGAGCTCCGTCCTTTCCACTTATTCGCATAACTTTCATCTCTCTGACCCCCATGGCGTTGTGGCCTCCGAGTGTTACCATTATTTGAAATTTTTCTTGATTTGGAGAGTTGACCTATCGTGTTTTTCTTGAAAGTGTCTAATGGATTATTTCGGTTAGCCTTATGAGTATTGTACCTGAGATATCTCATGTTACCTCTTAGGTAACTCTATATCCTAAAGCTTGTGTTGAAAATGAATATTGATGTTTCGTCTTGTTTCTGCTTTCCTTTCAGATTGACTTAAGAAAACTATGTGAGGGTGTGAAGCAGGGGGAATCAATTGAAAATCTCTGGTTGTCGCGCATCATACGTTTTTTACCCAGTCTTTCATTGATACTTCAAACAACCGCATTTAACCAACCAAAATGGCAGCTTTTATTGCAAAGCAGATGGTTGGAGACAAGCTCAGCTCTGTGAAAGGTAAGTGCATCCATCCTCTTGATATAACTCTTTGATCAGAATGTCTCACATAAAATAATGCTAGGAGTTGCTTACCGCTATTGACATCAACTTTGGACGGAGAGCAGAGTTGTTTTAAATTTATAATGTAAGCAATATGTTGCCATTATGTCTTGTACAATACAGATGTTGCCACATCGCATCATATACTTTTATATCTTTCTGTCATTTACAGATTTCTTTAAAACGATATTTTTGCTTCATGTAACACATGTCATATATGCAATTGTTTCAGAGGTAGCAGTTTCATTTCCGCATGTGTTCAAACGTGAACGGTGAAGAAATTTCTATGACATAGTACTTCTGATACTACCTGAAGATCCTTTGGAGTTAGCTCCTTATTCGACTAGATATATCAGTAGTAAATACAGAACATGTGTTCTTTTTGGTTTCTCTGTTTGAGCCTTTAGCAGTACTTTGTCTCACATGTCAACAAATCCCACGGAAAATTCAGTTTTTGTGGTTATTTTGAGTAACACACTGGGAGAATAGCTGGTTTCAATTTCTATTTAGTAAATGGGTTCTGGACATCTAATCTTTGATGCAGTATGTGACTATTGTTTACGTCCTGTTCTGGCATTACACGTTAAAACCAGAAATCCAGCCCTTTGCTCGATAGAGAAAGTAGTGAGAAATAGCAATAATACGCATTTAAATGTAAAATGTTGTCAAATAATTATGGATGTCTGATGTCAATATCCTTCATGCTTTGAATATGTGTAAAAATCAATGTTGATTTCGTGCTGCACAATACAGAGCTGTTTGTCAACTTTTTCAACAGAAATGATGGTGTAGTGACACATGGCAAGTTGCAAATGTTTACAAATCAATACGGTTTTAAGAATTCAGAGCAACTTTAAAGAATTTCAGAGCAACATGAAACTACAAAAATAAATTGGAGAAAGTAGAAACAATGACAATACGAATCAAGAAGAGGCTAGTTAGAAACAATGAGGCTAGTTCTCTTTTGCTCTGGTGAAGTATAGTCGCTCATGATCTCGCAGAGCGACTTATCTTCTCAGTATGGTGTCTGTTTGCTTGTTTGGTTGGTTGTAGACAGATTTTAATTTCAACTATTGACACCAGTTGGCTTGCCACAAAAGTAATTTAATATTGACACTAGATGACTCTCACTCTTTACACAAGAGTGATTTTAAAAATTAATACCAGATGACTCCCTTATGTCATTTGTTAAGGAAAGAACAGAGAACTTAATTTCAACTCTTAATACCAGATGGCTCTCACTCTTTATGCAAGACTGAAGAGTGATTTTAAAAAGTAATACCAGATGACTCTCTTATGTCATTTGTTAAGGAAAGAACAGAGAACTTAATTTCAGCTCTTGATACCAGATGGCTCATGAGACTCATTTCAAATATTGACACTAGATGGCTCTCCATCTTAGTGCAGATGCGACACAATGCTGGTAGGCATTCTTGTTTGAATAGCCTACAGGAATGAATCAGTCACGAATAAGCAGTAATGCAGTCACGGCAAATTTAGCACTTTAATACAATGACAATTTCACAAGTTGTGCATTAATGATAATTAACAATGCCTTATTGGCAATCTCGATTATCCCAGCCGTTGAAGCTATTACATCCGATTCCCTTTTCAAATGCCATAAATCAGAATTAAGTGCCATACAGAAGCTCAGGCAGCACGTAATCTTCTCAGTAGTTTCACCGTTTTTACTTCAGAATTTTTAATGGAACGTTTAACCACGAACGATATTTCCATTCATTCTGTAAACGCCTTTGGGGGCCTATGAAATTAAGACATAAAGTTCACATTAAATTAAATAGAACTAATTAGTGCCAACTTAATTATGATGGATAATTAGCTCAAGAATAAAACTTGTGTTTTGCTTTAATTAAAGATAAATGTATAACATAGTGAAGGCGTCTTGCAGGTGGATAGTAAACAGCTTAATTCACTGTTGGCCTCTTTTGGCTAAACATTTGAAACTTCCTCTCATTAGCTGTACGGAAATTGAACCCGCTCTTCAAATGGATGAAGGAGCTGGGCGAATATATATCCTCGTTCTGATTTTACCGAGGAAAAATATGTACCACAATTGTGCCGGGTACGTTTTGCTCAAAGGATTTATATTTTTTGACATCACATTAAAATTGATTTGTACCTCCTGTGTTGATCAGTGAAAGTAATTTGCATTGTGCGCCATGGATGGTGGGTTTAGGTTATTTGGTTTGTTACTGCAATCAGGAATTGTCGTTGCTCTCGTCATTTTCAATGTCGTTGTGCACTATTGTCCTCGATTATCACTGCAGAATTGATTTGATTACTTATTAGCAGTTGCAGGATATCGTCATAATTTTTAATTGAGTCAACACATCAGTGTTGTAATGATATTTTGATGTTAGTTAAGCGGATATAACCACATTCTTATTTGAGTATGTAGATCATTTGCCTAATGATGTTATCCAGAGACCAGAGCTAAATTTTACATTGCTTTTTTGCACTAAAAGACACTTTTTGATTCGATTAAAGGTATGTCATGTGCATTCATAAGTGGATGAAATTTAAATATGTCAAATCTCGCTATGACCTTAGAATCAAAACCGAATGAGTGCCTGTGAATGTTTCAGAGAAATTGTCTTCTTGGAAATATGACTCCAACTTTTAAATTGTCGTTGAATGAAATGTTGTGCACCAAAACGTGTTTTGTTGTGTGAACGCCTGAGCTTCGGGTAAAAGCATAAAGACATCCAAAGAAATTATGCCTTGGCAATCACTCTATTCTCTAATGTTAAGGAAGAATCTTGAATTTGGATTTATCTTCTTTGAAGGAAATGCCGAGTCCCTGGGGAATCACTGGAATTATGTTCATTCAGGCAGGATAAAATATTTGTTTAAGTAACGGTTGTCTTGTTTACATTACTCTATTTCCTCTGTCAGTTGAGATCTTAATTGGAATCCGGAGCAAATATTTCAAAATGTTCATACATTTGGAAAGATTAAACCTGTTCTTTCCTTGAATACACGAAGTCAGTTCCGACGGAGAACCTTGCCCATGAAGATTGTGCCTTTCGTGTGGCCGATGCAATGAAATGTGCGACAATAGATCACCCAAAAAGTTGGTAATGCTTTTCACGTGTTATTAATTTCCTCAATGGCTAATTTGATGCTTAATCCGTTTTCCTAACACCATCAATCACCACGTTTGGTGGGATTTTATTGTATTATTTGCCATACAAGGGTATTGTATTTGTTGATTGAAATACGAAATGTCGTGCTCACAGTGAGAGGCAGGAACTTCAAAGAAAAGAAAGATAGCCAGAGGATAAGCTAAAGCACCTGTGTTGTTTACATTTTTCCACAGTGTTGTCTTTTGTCACATAAGGTTCAGGTTGTTCTTGTTAATAGAGTACTTTGGTTAATTGCGCCATACACTGGCACATCAGAGCGCACTAAAAACATCCCTTACTAGCTGTCAGGAAATTGAGCTGCTTTTATGACGTATAAAGGCCTACCATTAATGGCTACTCATCGTGTCTTTATTGCTTTATATTCTATCAAGATTTATTTTCTCTCGGGCAGTTCACCTTCAAGGCAATGAGATCCTTAGCAAGGAAAAAAGACCCTGTAAAGAAGAAAACGTGTGAGTTTATTGACAGTGTACCAAGAGGTAATACCACACCCAAACAAGGGAAGTCTCTTATCAGCCGGACACAGTGTAGTTAGATCAGTGGTCTAGACGATACATCTCTCAACTTTATCTCTACAGATGCAACACAAAAGGCCGTGCGATGAGGCAAGACAGTTATTAATTGAAAGTGGTCTTGTTTTTTGCAGCTTTAACTGATTCATCCTTTCAAGAAACGAACAGATATTGCCCATCTTTCCAGAATACTTTGGTATTGTTGAGAAATTAAATGGACTAAACAACAAATATACATTTACAGACATTAGATTTAGTACCTTTATTTCTTAAGTATGGGATTGATATAATTTTCAAAGGAATTTTTGAGACAAATAAATTGGTGGTAAAAGTCGAATGTAGTTGGGGTTTTTAACCACTGCATATTACCAAAGCCCAGACATTTCTGACAACCGTAACCTATTGAAGTAAATGTGGGATCGGATCAAGAACGCTTCAGGGTAATTTCGCAAAGTTCTAAAGTGTACAATCGTTGTTCGTTTCATTTCTATATCAATTTGAGTTTTGCTGTCGTTGTTTGTGTATTACATTAAAGCCCCACGTGGACTGGAAAAACTGGAAAACCTGAAAAAATGAGAGAAGTTTTTCCAGTCAGGGAATTTTAAAATTATACCAGAAAGTCAGGGAAAAGTCAGGCAATTTTGGTTGAGTCAGGGAAAATTTCATCAAAAATAATAATAAATAATTTGAAAAGTAAGTACAAAACAGTTATATCTTGACATATTTTTGTTAAAAATTGATTCCAAATGGAGACAAAATGTGAGTCATCACTGAATATTTGGGCCAAAAGTATCATTTTAATACAATTCAGTTTTGGCTTCTGGTTATTGTAAGCTCATTTGTAGTAATAAAGTTTTTGTGTTTTGAAGTCTTGGAAAAAAGTTGGGGAAAATGTAAGAAATACTGGAAAAGTCAGGGAATTTCTTGAGAGGAAAAAAGTGGGAACCCTGCCTAAATGCAATGGCAAGAATCAACTACAAGACGACATTAGTTTTCAGCGAGTACCCATGTACATGAGGAAAATGAATTCGTTTTGAAATTTCACTTGTATGAGAAAAGCAGTAAGAATAAATTGATGCCAGTAATCCCGTGAAAAGCACATCGAAATGACTTCGACAGTGGCTACATTATCAGGTCTTTATCTGGGGCTTCAGCTTATGATTAATTTAATGAGCTTTACATACCTGCACAGCACAATTTTACTGTTCATGAATATCACTGGTCAGGTTGTAGATGGTTATTAGTATACAGAACTTAATAATAAATCAAAGGTAAATAGACTGTTTTTGAACAGAAATGAATCGACAACAGACAATTGCTACATGTACTATTGTGCATCAACCATAATCATTTTTTCTTGAAGCCGTTCTGGATTAGCCTTTTCATACTCCCGGATGGCAAAGTTCAGAATAGAGAAATCGGGTTTGTTGACAAAGACCCTTTGTTAACCCTTCTTAAAGCGATTTTACATGTTATTGCATATTGATGACATTTCTAGTGAATTTCTGCATGGCTCTTTTTTTCACAAATCATGCAAGTGGTTTAATTACAAACTGTGTTAACAGCTTTGAGAACAAAAGAACCTGACCATTATGGTATAGATACCCTTTCCAAGATAAGTGTTCTCTGAATACGAAGTGGTCTAGAAGTGTTGATCTTTTTCTGCCTGGGGCTTGCTTCTTGGGAGATATGCAGAGGAAGTGCTGCACAGAACGGAGCAAATATCTTCTTTATAGTGTCACCAATCTTTACACTGTCTTGGTTTGTGTAGTAGAACTCAACCCCAGTCAGAATTGAGTGTCCACCAGGTCAGTGAGGAGAGCA
>JBCAUG010123683.1:0-21154 GCA_038406175.1 Haplosyllis leylae | reverse complement strand
TGTCAGAGCGGAAGCCATCCTAACCAGTTGTCAGAAAAGAGAAGTACTACCCATAGAAGAAAAGTCCACTATACCATCAATATCAGCAGAAGGTGCAGCCAAACCAATGTTCCATTGATCATAGCTTTACATGGCAATGTCCCATCGACAGGAGATGGATGTCATCATCAACATGCGACTTCTTGTTGCTGTCTCCACGGGAGAAAAGCTAAGTCATCGTTTCCGTCTTTGAAATAAAACAAGAATCCGTTTTTGCTTTACTTTTAGGGACATGACTTTTGTCGGACATGAAGACTGACACAGTATATAACCAAATTTATAGCTGAGAAACTCATGGCAAATCAACATGTCCTGTGGATCCACATGTTTAAAGGGCGAAGTATTGCGCAGAGAAAGGTCATGTGGTATCTCGAAAAGAAGTCAAACCCATCTCTTGTCCATCATATTCATCACGTCTAAAATGCTTACAGAATCTCTCCATTCCATACAATGTGTAAAATAATAAAAGGAAAGCTGATAAATTATCTGAAACACAAAATAAAACCTGTTATGTTGAACCACTACATTCTCAGGTCATCATTCCTTCGGATTCAGATAATTTGCAAACTCGTATATTTGTGCTTGAGTCAGGTATCTTGTATATTAATGATTATTTACGCAGCAGGTTCATTATTCTTCACAGAAAAATTGTATCGAAGCATCCCTTTCACATTCCAAGCATAGAGATCTACAATCTGGGTCATTTTCCCCTGTAATTTTTAATTTTTAGCTATTAATTTCACATGAAAAAGAAGGAAATTTGATTAGGCACCCGGAAGGAACATCAAAAGACACTCTTAAATACGTCTCCAAGCAGAATCTTGTAATACCTCCATTGTTTTAGAATCCATTGGTGTTCCTGCAGGGTGTTGAGGCAACATTCCTGCAATACATGTATTCTGCACCAGTCACAAGCTACGCTCATCTGAGCGATAAAACAACTAATCTGCAATTAAAAATGTCCAATTTTTCGTGTTTATGTGCAGCTGATGGCTGGACATCATCTGGCAGTCCGGATGAACTTTTTGCAAAGGTTCCTCCTCCCAAAAAAAATGTTCCAGCGGGATTGGTATTATCTACACATTGCATGCAATGGTAGAATTACCTCCACAATGTAGTGGTAATTCACAGCATGTCAATATGGAATCCAGCACAGAATGGTTTACATAGTTTCATTGCTGTATAATTCAATCGGAATCTGTAGGATTATCCGTATGGGTGTGAATGGGTCTGATTGTCCTGGATAAGTTTGCCCCCAGAGGCAACACAATTCACTTAGTACTTTGACTTGTGTCAAGCAATAGGGCTACCGTATAAGAGCTGCATATCTAAATACCAGAGGATTGCGGAATAACAGCTTGGACCAGTCACTACTGCCATATCAATCCCTAAACATTGCAATGTCAAACAACAATAGGCAAACAGTACACGCAAAATTTTTTCGCATTTCTGCAAAATGTTTATTGTTTACACCCTAAAAAAGCTCTACGGATTCTAGAAATGATCCAAGTCCCAAAAGTCAAGAAATACATGAAAATTAATTCAGTTTAAAGATCTCCAAATTAATACATGCCTGGTTAGCACAGTTGGATAAGCATCAGACTTCCAAACCAGTCATGGTCAGTTGTGAGTTCAATTCCAAAAGCAGTCAACTTAATTTTTTGCTGAAACTTTTTAAAACCCCTCGACGTCAATTTTGTACCAAAATGTCACCCTTTTCATACAATAGCATCTCAATATTTTTTAAATGAAGTTTTTTTGAGATGAAGGAAAGTCCCTCAACAATAGGGGTAGATATAAAATTTGCATATGGTGATCGATTGTTTAGATGTTGGGATTGCTGGATACTGAAGTTAGTTCATCCTAGATTTATTTATTTTAGATGCCTAGTTAGAGTTAATGTACGTAACGTTACGTTTAGAAATCAAAATGGAACGTGCTATGAAATTAGAGGCGCCTCTGGCGAAGTTCCATCGCTCTGTTTAAATTGAGAGAATTTGGAATTTTAGGAGAGATAACCTGTGTTTAACTATTTGAAACCCCAGTTCAATAATCTCTCTGTAAATGCGGCCCACAGTGCTACAGTTGAAATGTCCAGGACACGTATAATCCCACAGCCAGACATCGAACATAAATAAAACTTAGCTTTAGGTTGAATTGATCGGGAATCTGAGTGACTTGACTGTAAATAAGGAAAGCAGAATCTGATATATTGACGGTAAATCTTCCACAAATGACCTCGTCGTCGACAACGTCTGAATTATATTGATTATGATTTACTTTTTACAAGGACTGGATTTACAACTTGTGTTTTGCTGCTATGATTCTGAGGGGGTATTTCCGGTTACGCGTTCAAATCACGAATAATAAATAAGCATTGATACCGAACAGTCAAGATGCTGGGTGAATGTAGTTACGCAACAACACTTTATCCAGTAATGAGGAGGAAATCTTAAAATTTCTTCAGTCGGTATCAGATTACTACAGTATTAACTATTTGATCGAGCTACTGACTGCTGAGGTTTGTACTTCATGTGAGTCACCCTGATGTATCTCTGCGCTACACATGCTTTAGAAATCTCACTGTCAAGGCCAAGTGCCATAATTTAATTTTCATCAAAATGTGCTACCTACTAATCAACAGAAATTCATCTGAACATCCATCTTAATTTTAGTACCTTCCAATGATGTCTTTGAATAATTACTTGCAACGGGCAAAGAAAATTTTCCATTGTGCAAACAAATTCGGCACCAATGCTGAAGAATAGTATTATTTATCCAATGGCAATATATCCACCTAGGTTAGCTATGAACTTACCTTCTGTACTGACCATGGGAAGGTGAGTTCAGCCTCTAAACTCACTGAGGTGGATCTACACCTGATTGCCCAACTTAGCCATGGGATAAGGATTTTATTCTGCATGCATTTTGATTGGTTGTTTAGGAGGTGAGTCCAAGCTCGAACTGACATCCTAAACTAAAATTCATGTCCTACCCCTGTGAGTTTAAATTGAACTCTCTTGCTCAAATCTGATTGGTTGTTTGGGGAGATGAGTTTGAGAATAGGAGGTGAGTGCGAGTTTAGTAGGTGAATCTGAGCTCAAACTCACCTCATAAACAAACAATCCAAAAGCAGGATCATGCCAGATGCAGAAAAAAATCAGAAACGGATGCTTGCTACATTTCTCATGTATATCGTCTCGAACCTTTCTTACTGTCCAGGTAGTTTCAGCTTCAGTACTAAACAACAGAAGTTTCCGAGTATGGCTTTGAAATGTCGTTAGATGCACTTTTACGGTAATTATGTAAACAAATGAGCGTCCTCTTTTATTAAAGTTCAACATGAGACCACATATGATCATGCATGCAAAAAAGTGTCTGAAATAAAGGATAGTAAAGCTAGTAATGCTTTCTTTAAAATTAATGTTTGAATTAACAATGAGTAACATTCTCATTCCTCATCAGTTTTGA
This sequence comes from Haplosyllis leylae, assembly GCA_038406175.1. Taxonomy (NCBI): domain Eukaryota; kingdom Metazoa; phylum Annelida; class Polychaeta; order Phyllodocida; family Syllidae; genus Haplosyllis; species Haplosyllis leylae. Next base: position 17,644 of record JBCAUG010123683.1, on the reverse strand, counting down.
TCCACAAATTACAACAACAATAACACCACTGCCAAATACATGGTCAATCAATTCTACCGCTTGTTTCCTTTAAAGACTCTTCATGCAACTTCCACTTTGAGGCGGTGATCAAAGATGTGCGTACACAATACTTCCAAGGACAGCACAGAAGAAAATAACCTTCAAGATATCCGACTCTTATTGGAAGATATTTCCAAAATATTACAAGCAATTGTAGCTTTCCGGTTGCTTTGCTATTTTTGTGGGTAGATTTTGAAATGTTGTTGTAAATGATTGGTACAATTGTACAAATTAGGACACTCACAGCTGAATTTGTCTCAAAATGATGCTAACGGATTTTGTCGTTATCATACTCCAAGTAACTAAAGGCCCTTGAAAACGAACGGTCTATTGCCATTACACAGAGCTGCTTTTGTTCTCATATGTATTGAGAAAGTGGAATAGTTAGTTTGAAATAAAATTTTGACATGATTCATTCAACAGGAGACAGTGGAAATCCTTTGGACCCATGTTTAATCGTTTTTTTTCAGTGGATCTGACATAAACTAAAGGTTTAAACTGAATTTTCATTCCAGTTTTTCAAAAAGTAAGCGAAATTCGCAATAATGGTAATATTAGCACCACATGTTTTACTACGTGAAAAGAAAAAATCCAGTAACAAAATGTTACCCCATTTGGATCTGATACTCTCGAGTTACCTTGGAGATCTAAGATTTTCATATGGTCTTGCTCTATTGGTTCTAACTGAATGATCTGAGTACAAGTTGAAGTGAAGCAGGAACAAAAAGATAAGAATATTCCATGTAACACGTGCCTTGATAGCTCAGAGAAAAAAGCGTTAGCCCTGAATGGCTGAGGTTCAAGGTTTAATATTCACTGGGGCAACATTTTATTGCTGGATATTTAGTTTTCACATAGTAAACCGTTCCTCTGATACCAAAATTGCTATTATTGCCATTTCTGTGTGTTTGTGAAAAACTCGATTTGTGATCCCTAGACTGGACAGTTGGATTCATGTTGTCACACAAAATACAATTGCTGGGACTACATTTTAACATGGAAATTAATCCGGAAAGTGTTTCGCAAATTCCCATGCAAAGAAAGAAACTACATACACTGTTATGCATGGCGTTCCACTTACATGCAACTGTTTTCTTTAACATCACCAAATTAGGCGAAACTGAGATCAGTGATTAATTTCACACATCACCGACTGGTTTCTTGTCTGGTAACTATTAAACGTCTGGTATTTTAGTTTTTTCGCTGAAGGTCGGCGTAATGCGGTATTGAGTCAGATATAATGTTCCAAAGTATCTTCTTTATTTTGTATCTTTTTGGACTTGACTTAAAGAACATAAGAGTTAAAAGAGACATTTCCAGAATCAGCCAACCACAGGAAGTGATGTAAACATTCCAGTTTTTAAAAAATGGAAATCTACTGAAAGTACTAGGATTTGACAGATACATTTTTGCTGTTTGAATAATTGGTTCCTTAGGCCGCTCCTAAAGTTAGACACAAACATGCAAAAGGTATAAGTTACACAACTTTCCCATGTTTATGGACATGTGAACAAACTAGTCAGTAAGATATAAGGAAGAACAAACATATCCCGGGTGTGCCATTGAAGTCGGTACTTTAAATAACAGAAGAAGTAAAGTGATCAAAATTTAGAGAAACATTGATGGAACGTCTCTGACAAATTTCAGAAAACTTCTTTTTCGTCTTTAACTGTAACAGTCAAAGCAATGTGCACTGTGCCACATCAATCCGTGTACGTGTTTGATATTGCCTTCTGAGTACTGTTGGGACATTCGGAAACCCAGGGAAGCTCATATGAATAAGATCAATATTCAATCAATGTCATTCACAGCTGAGCGGACTCAGCATTCCATAAAGCATCCTTATTTAGTGACCTTCATCAGATATTAAACCTCCATGTATTTCTGTAGCTAGAAGTGGCCCTCTGATACCATCGGCGATGAGTAGTATGTGCGGCGGATTGACAGCACGCATGACCACGCATGCTCTCTTAGAAGAGCTCTCTCTATTCATTTATAAATGTCCTAAAATCACATATGAAGGTTCAAATAATGTCAAAATTTTTGACAAAGTTTGGGATCGTTTGATAAGATTTCCTCAGGAGACAAATCTCAAAGGAAAAAAAACATGAATGTGGATTTTCCATTGACCTCCCTAAGCCTGATGTTTTTGTTTTCTTAAAAAAGAGATGTTATAGCATCTTGGTGTCAGATGTGTGTCCTTTAGATATATATTTTCTGTTAAAATCATAGTTTCATAATACCATGCACTGAGAAATGGATTTCATGGATATGTCTAAGCAGCATATGTCTAATCCATTCAATTTACTGGATGGAGCAGGATCAGGCTTACAGTCAAGAAGAGACAGAGCGCGCTATTACAAACTCTATTGTCGTGTTGGGCTTGCGTCAGTTACTGGTGTTGCAGTGATGACAGCCAAGTACTAACACAACACCTAACGAACTCAAGTGTTGTCCAAGAGCAAACCCAATTAACTGAGTGAAACATCTAATTGTTCCAGCCTTTTCTTCTACACCAAGAGAGATCCTGCTTCCAGAGAGGGTTAGGAGGAAATGGAAACTTTAAATAGACATTTCTGGACAAAAATGGTAAAAAATTCCAGTCCTTGTTCTACAAGAGAAAAGAAGATGGCAACTTTGATTCTTTACTCAGGAAAAATGTAAACGCTTCCTTTCATTGTTTTTAAACAACAAAAGGTCAGCGAAGTCAATTGGTTCTGTTAAAATTTGACCATTACAATTCACACAGTGAAAACAAGTGAAAGTCAAACAATCCAATTAGATTTAACACACCTGGTATTTTCGTTGGCTTGTTTTTAATATTTGAAAACAGTCATTACTGACATTTTAGTCGTTGCGCCTCTTGATGCGAACTGACCAAGTCAGATAAACACATGCAATGGGTTTTACCATGATACTACGCATTGTTTTTGCTGGCTCGTTAGAGTCAGCATAGTGGTTGCAAGGAGGGATGTGTAACATTCTGGGGTTGGCCGTAACATTCTGGCCTTGGCAGTTTTATGATAAGTAGGCCTACTTTAAGCTCCAGTCATTGGTTGGGATTGGTTTACACAGAATGCTGCCATGACGTCATCAACATCACAAGACAGCATTTGGACTACGTTCATGATGTCATTTTTACAATGTTGGTGGATTTAAATCAAGGTAACATTAGAGAGGAAGTGCATTTGAATACTCCATGAGAAAACCGATTCATTGCTGCAGTGAATCGTGTGTTCAATTTACTGGATCAAAACCTTATGAATTCAACTATTGAATTCTCTATTTAATTGATTACATTTGAAATACAAGATTTAAAATGAAAGGTCTTATGTTCAATCGCCTTGTGACTAACTTGATGAAGGTACCAGACTGAATTAGGGAAAGTTCCAATTACAGAATTGATGGGGCATCGCAATCCACATTTTGTGCACGCGGTCGTAATCTGTGTATTTTTGATTTTGGTCAACTGGTTCACAAGTTAAAAGCTGACCAACCAATAGTACTGTCACAGATGATCCCATTGATCAGTGATATCAGTTGATCTCTATTGTTTGCCTCCGCAGTTACATTGCCTACTAACACAAATTCCAGCTTGTATACCAACGCACACCACAGACAGCTTCTGTTTTTCTACCAGTGACGACTGACAACTATCACAACAGTTCGGAGTCACTGCCAGACTGAGGCATGAATGTAATTACATTGTACATTATCCTTAATGTGTCGAGTCCTGTCTACAAATAGTAAGAATGCTACAGGACATGAAGCTACTAAAAGACACAAAGACAGCTTCGTTTCTTGATCAATACACTTCTTCCCATTCATTCTGTGTAAATTGTTTGGATGGACCGGTTCCTTCACAAGGTCTCTATCCTGTTCCTCTATCCTACTCTATTCTGGTGTAATTTTTCCAGGTTTTGCTTGCAGGATCATAAATGAAGAAGGACCATGAGTTGTTTGAAATTTTCTGAATTTACATTAATTTACATTAATTCAAATGCTTCCTTTTCATAGCAATTGCCACTGAATTCAAAAAAGCATCTTCAGAAAATTACAAACGAATACAAGAATTTTCCCAAAGTTACCCGCAACAGCAGAAAAATCATACTTTCTGTTATTTTTTGTTTTGTGATGTTAACATTCACTGCACCAGTAAATAGTGATGATGATGTTTGTACTTTATAAAATCCGTGTTGGAAGTGGGGGTCGCCATTTTGACAGGTGGTCAGTGTCGCCAGAATTGTTGATTTGGCTGCACTTGATTGATCCAGTCACGGTTGATTGAACTGGGGCTCGGGGACACGCAGTGCTTGTTTGTGGAATAAATTTCGACTTGTGCAAATATTGTCAAATGATGGGTATCTTCTTTTTCTAAGTTTATGTAACAATACAGAAACTTCGTCATTCATTATTTTTTAAAATATGAATGAACCTCCTCCCCTTTATATCAGAACAAGCACATCCCCATTCCTGTTGAGAAAGATTTTTGAATTGTACACATTTATTCCACTGCATTGCTTCAAGATACTGGGATCAACATTACAACTGACAATTTGTTCCCAAAATCTTTATGCACCTGAAGGGACAGTATTTCCCAGGAAACAGTGAAAATCTACATAGTTTTCATAAGACAGAAATATTGATTATTCAAATGAATATAAAGTAAAGGAAATTCAAGAACAAATGATTTTCACTGCGCCTTCATGTCAATTAATGCTAAGGTACTGCGAAAGAGGAAGATCCTGGGGGAAGTTGCCCTCTTAGAGCGCCTACCATGCATTGGACATTGGAACAAAGGTGATCCTTTGACAGGAGAGTCAACAGAGTGTCCCCTAAGCCCGAGAATGGTTGTTTTTCACGTTTAAAAAATCCAACAATGGTACAATATGAAAACTATTAAATATTGTAAACATTAGGAGATCTACTTTGAAAACGGACACCGAAGCCGATTGAGTCCCCTGTCTCGCACCTTTGCAGATTTAGTGAATAGGGGTTGTAGCGGGCCAGACCACTGACTGGTTCGTGCATAATTCCTAATTCCCAATAAGTGACACTGGTCAGAGTTTTGACCAACCGTTGATATGTTTACTTGGAATCATTATTTAACTTCGAGGTTACCTAAATTTAAGCAAACTATTGTGAAAAAAGAAATTCAGAACGATTCCTATAAAATTGTAGGAACTCCTAAATCAAAGGAAGCTATGGTTTAGTGAATATTGTTTTTCCAATACAGAAAATAATTCAGACGGGGAAATTGAGAATGTCAAAAACCATTCTTCTTGTCTGTCCAAACAGGAAAAAAAATGAATTTCTATGGAAAGAGATAGATTTGATCAGGTAAATATGAACTTTTTTTTCCCTTCTGTTCCCTTCACTTGACGACAAAAATTTGTGATATATCTCAATTTTGGGAATTTAAATTTTACTTTGGAGTTTATTCGTCATTTCCTCACCTGACTGTTTGTAACACAAAACATGTGAGTGTTTATTGTCTTTTTGGAGAGGAAAATGTAAGACATTTTCTGATACCAACCAGAGAACAAAACAGAAAGAGGCTTCATATCTTATTTTATTTATCTTCATTTTATTAATATCTTATTCATTTTATTGAAACAATCTCTACATATTGATGTCAAATTTCATTTTTTACTAGACCTCACAAATTAAAATTTTTGTCATCTTAGAAGTCATCAAAAATTCTATGTGGGAATATCTTTAATTTTGCAACCAATATGGCAGCATCCATGTTCCTAGGTCTTCAGCAATCTGAACATATCCTTGGATTCCTTTGTCATCACCAAAGATACACTCCATCACTCCAGGAAGCCAATTGATAGGGGTCATTGCCAAGTGAGCCAAATCATGATGAACAGAAGGATAACAAGAGGTTAACACTCCATCAACAACAATGTTACCTTCCATTGTCAGAGGAATATGAACACCTAAAATTATTAATATGATACCCTAATATCTATCTCAAAATGACAAAAATTTGTAAGATGACTTCTATCAGTGACATGGCTTTGTTGTAGAATAGTCCTCCTCTTCATAAATAAGTTCAGTGTCCAGAAACTGTAGATCGTATTTTATGATAACCTTTGGCTTTGTAGTAATGAAATTTTCATGTTGCACTTTAAAATCATTAATACTAAAATATAATAACGTATGTGTGTTTGTGTGTGTGCACACACATAGATGTCTATTCTATACATAATGTTTGCTGATCAGTTATTGCTTTGACATTGTTTAATCAGTGGGGACATGTCTAGTTAGGTTATAAAATGTCATAAAAATAATTACCTTGCATCATGAAGGCGGACACATTAAGTACCCTAGCAGGTATCAATTCATACCTACCATCACTTGATCACCAACTGATACCTGATCAGCATACCTGAAAGAAATGATATGTGATGAATTCATTTTTGTTATGTTTCTAGTTCTCTATTGTGACTATCATTGAGAAGCTGATTGAAAAATCAGTTCATTTAAATAGGTGATGTGACATGTCAAAATCAAGTCAAGGAAGGACTTACAGAGGATTGAATCTGTCAGTGACACTCTTTCTTGCAATTATTAAATGGTTTCCTGTCAAATTAATAGTGTTGTTCTTGGAGGTTGTTATAGACTTGTTCATGTTGATCATGGTATGTTGTTCCTTAAGAAATACTCTTATTTTGCTGTGTATTAAATAGCCATCTGAAGAAACTGTAGATAAAGTATGTTCATATGATTAAGATATTATTGGTATTTCCATATTAATTGAGAAGATATTTAACCTTGAAAATATTTGGGGTTTGTGAGGACTTTCTCATCAATACACAAATCCTTTTTTTTTCAAAACTTTGATCAATGCTTAGTAGATCTATTATACTTAGATTTCAAATTTATCTTATCTTGCCAATATTTTTCACCATAAACTGGGATAAAAATAAGGCTATACCTGCTTGTACTTGGTCTCCTAATTTCAGTTCAGACATCGTTGTTGATTTCCCATTTCTAAGATAAACTTTTGCTTGAGATGGGAAGCAGCCACCACCACCTCCTCCTCCTCCTCCTGAATTTGCTGTTGTTGTGGCCATGGTAGTGGAAGGTGTTGTTATCTCACCTGGTGGAAGAGTTACTGGATCAATTCTATCAAGACATGTGGCGCACCAATACTCTGATACAAGTGCTGATCTATCGATTCTGATAAGGACATCATTGGTACATCCCAGATTTCTGATGTTATCGAAGTTGGTATGACCCCTGTTAGCATCCAAGCAGTCGCAGCAGTACTCAGTACGGAAATAATCTTGGCTGCATTTGAACGAGCCTCGTGGACATAGTATCTGAAATAAAATGAAATATTAGTAAATCATCTACGAAGGAAAGAGAGTGTGATAAGCATAAAATACCAAACATGTAAGAATAACTGAGGAACTATAAATAAGGTGACTCCTTGAAGGGTCAACTGGTCAATCATTAAATCAATAACATGGTTAATTACCAAGCACAGTTGACAATAATTTCTGGTCCTCAAAATACTTCCTTGCAAAAGTTGTTTATTACATTACAATTCAGTATTCTGTATTTTTTAGATTTGTGGCTTGAGATTTACACTACTTTATGAATCTACAGTTTTCCTTGAGCTAAAATGGAGCTAGAATGGAATATTATTGGATAGATTCTTTCAATTGTTTAAAGATTCTCAATAGAGATTAAGCAAATAAGAGAAAGTGGATTGCATTTAAGTTTTTCTCAGATGAGATGTTTTGACAATTTTTCAGCAATATTGACAACCAAAGCTAAAAAGGCTAACATGCTCCAGTTGGAGCTGAAGTAACAATCATTTGACTACTGAATTATACCTGTGTGACATTCTATTATTGTTGGTAAGCTTGAAATATGTAAAATCTTTTTGCAAAACGTCCAACTGATTTTAAAGAAAATGATTTAGTTGTGGTGTTTTTATTTACCATTTCTGGTGCTTCATCCTGTCGTCGCTGAACTCCTAATATTTTATTCTTTTCACCATCAATTTCTATGTAGTGACCTGATCAAGAAGACAAAAAAATTAAACTCAAGTAGCGAACAATCTCACTCTGAACAGTTAGGAAACCACATATGCGACACTATTGTGCGGAGGCTCGCTTTTTAGGAAGGTTAGACCCCTGCCAAGTTGTAAAATGCGCGTTGTGTGTACCCTTTTGCTGGTTAAAGAGAGTAACTCGTAGTGCTGTGAAAGTGCGTTTATTCTACTCTGGCCCTACTAGTGGTGTGCTCTATATATACGGGTGTATGCTGGACAGCTAGAACTATAGCCTGGTCCGGTCCAGATCTAGGGTGTGGGTGGAGCCCTCCCTGTGCGTGCTTAGGCACATGTCGTACCCTGCAAAATGACATGAATGAGAAGTGCATTGATGGGTTGGGGGCATGATAAAAATTCAACACTTTGACTGGGATAAATACTGTCCTTCTGACCATCTTTAGTCAGTCATTTTGTGACCACCCTCAATTCCATTACTAATTACAATAGATCTGTTCCAAACCAGAACTTTGGCTTGTCATTACCAGCAATGAGCGAAAAAAGTTAGTTTTAGAACATGGGTTAACCGTTGATGGTGCTATCATTTGTTTTGGTAAATCAGTATGAAGGAAAGGTCAGCCTTCTTAGTGCTTGCAAGGTCTATCGGTATAAATAGACTGAAATGATTAATTTGTTACCATTATTTCTGCATGTTAAAAAGAATGATTCATACTCATAAACCAATTCTAAGGTCTGTCAAATAGACATTCAGCATTTCACCAAAAAATAGGTTTCCATGAGGCCAACAACTTCAACAGTCTATTTAAAGTAAATCCATCACAATATAATTTTGAAATCAGGTGTCACCAATAGTATTTTTCACATTTTTGTTCATTGCTGGTAATAACTGTGAGGTCTGTTCCTCATAAGCAAGAGTTATCTTCAGTTTAACTATTTATTCTAGTTCTGTACAATCTACATACATTGGTTGCTCTCTTGTCCTATACAGCATTTAAGCCTTGAAGTATATCAGTATTTAAGCCTTGTCAGCATTAAGGAATCAGCATCGAAGCTGAGTGCACTAAGCTGTGCAAGGTATTAAATACCCAACATGATCACCATATGATTGGCTGATAATGGGGACTGTGGTAGTGGCCACATGCTTGGTTGGATCCCTGTTGGGCTCTCAACCTGTCGACAGCAGCATGGAAACTTTTGGACCATGCAAAAACCCAGACAGAATCCCCGACAGAGAATTTACTGAACTTGCTGCAGGGTGTGGCAGTACCGGAGGCATACGCTTCATTTAGTAAGCAATATTCTGGGTGTCTGCCGTCAGTTGATGTGAAAGCTACACTTAATTTCCAAGGAACCATTTGTTAGGGATATAAATTTTGCTATCGCAACCGCAACCACTCATTGAACAGAACGTTGGAACTTAACCAAACTGCACAATTCAAAGGCGACCAATTAGGTTTGAGTGACCCTGGTTACAAATATGATTTTATATATCGACAAAGGAGTAAGTATTGTGGTAAATTCAAGATTTATGCTTGTAAGTAAGTCTTACCACGAATTTAAAATAATAGAGAAAATAAACACTTTCCAGTCAAAACCAGTTCCCAGTATGTTATGGACTGATGAGTATCCAAAGAGCAAAATATATTGTGGCTTTACGGGAAGACAGTTTACCATAAAATTTGTGAACAGAGTTGCGTCATGGATAAATTTCAAACAGAAAAATATTTATTCTCCACAGATAAAGCAACTGCAGTATCTGAGAAAGTAAAGAAATTTATTCGAAGTTTTCGTAAATAATACAGCATTGACAATGTTGACAAATCTGGCATATCTGCCAACTTTGTGCTTGAAGAATACATTTGCAAAACTACTCTCGTTGAGTTTCTGTCATTGTTGCACATCATCAAATTAAACGTGTTCAAAATGTTTAACAATTAGATCTTACTTGGATAAATTGAATGGCCATATATCTACAAGCCTGTTACCGAATTGGATTACATTTGAAATGTCATTAAGACCACACCACTAATATAAAGAATGTTTGCCTTGTTTACTTGCATGTTGGACAGTACTTATTCTTTCTGGGTTTTGTATGCTTCTGTGAAAACATTAGGGACTAACTCCAGTAATCCGCATTTGCTGAGGGCTGCTATCAAGTTGTTGCATGCAACTTTCTTGTCTTCGTATCTGTCGCACCAGGTGGTTAGCATTTTATTCGCTGCAGAGACAATCTCATCATTTCTGTGGTCATAGAGAATAGATTCTATGGTGTATCTATCGAGCCCTAGTGTTAATCCAAGTTGACTACATTTGCTGCTGCTCGTAATTTTCTGGGCTAATGAAAGCAGGTGCTGATCACTGAGCTGTATCTGAATCTGTCATGAAAATACAATGTCTTTGAATTGCAAAAAGTAAATTCTGTGGTCAGTATGTGAGAAACTAGAAAACAGATGATGACATCATATTTCATTGATCTTGAGCAAAATAAAAATACAGAAACTTTGCTTTTTGCCATCCAGTTTATAAAATATATTGGAATACCGCTTCATTGAAGGACAGTTCTGATGTCTCCTTTGATAATTTCTTCAATTTATCTTGAATCTGAAATTCAATATCTTTCATGAACAAAAATATGAATTGAATTCAAATTAAACCTTGTCACTTTTGTGTCTCAACTACCGACTTTCAGAACATCTGATATACATCGAGAGTCCCATTGAAGAGTTTTTTTATATTTTTTACCAATTACCAAATTTATTTAATTTGTAAACGCAAGCATGCCCTAATCACAAGCATAACACAAGTCAAACCAGAAAGCGATTGAGAGTTTAATCAAATTCAGTAGGTATAAAAATATAACTTTAATTTTTCACCTTCAAACCCAGATGTCTTCTGTTTTTCTTCACTAGGTGTTCTACTTGATCCTGAACTATTTCCTCCTCATAGCAAAACTTCTCGACCATATGTTGCATCTTAACTTCATCCAACCTCGGGTTGAGTTTCAGCATGGTCTTGATTTCTGAAGTAGTTAAGTAGTTAAGTAGTTAAGTTGTTTTTCGTGGTTCTTTGAATTACACGTCCTTGCTGAATTGTATTAATTTCAAAATTTTGTTCTCCTTACAGGCGGAACAATATTTGTCGCAGATAACATTTGGCAATCCAGTTTTTCAAATCAAATGTCAAATTGGACAGAAACAAGATGCAAATTTTTGGAAATATTTTGATTTAAATTTTACAAGTAAAAGTGATTTTGGGTAATAGTCCTTGTCTAGAATTTGGAAACTTCAGTGAATGTTTTTGATACCTAAAAGAATGGAGTGTAAAAATTCACTTCAAGAGCTGTCAGATTTGGCAGAATTATTTACCGTGAAAAACTAATTTGTTTGTGTTCAATTTCAATCTTTCTACATTTTTGTAATAAATCTGCCCCAGGCCTCTCCTATTTTCAATACCCATTCTTCATGGCTTTTGGAATGGTATATTTAACTTAGAAACCTGAAATACTATTGCTGCCGTCTTTGACAAAGTCCTGATTTCTGCAGGTATGTGGTACTTTTTTTGCTGGTGATTCTCTGCCAAGACAACCACCTAACATTTTTGATGTACGAAAATTAATTTGACATAATGTTTCTGTTCTTTCATATGATTTTGTGGACACTTTGTTTCCTGGCTATTGTTTTGTAAAAAAAGGACAAATCTCTTTTCTGGGTCATTCCAATCCACAAAAATCTGGAATAGTTGGCACACCTCCTAAATGGGTTGATTTAACTTCTAACGGGGCTTATGACATTCATTTGGTCCATATGAGGAATAGTGCATGATTGGGGACCTTCTTATTAACCTGCCACTGTCCAGGATCTTTGTTAAAATTCACTAAGCTATTTGTGTAATAATTCATTTTATTCATTCAAGGGAATACAATAATTGATGACTCATAGAGGTACCTTATTGATGGAAACAGGGTTGCTGCATGACTATTTTGGGAATTTTTCAATGTGAAATGAAAGATATTATTTTTGCATGGTGCATGCAAGGTGAGATTCAACCCATGCGAGGTGAGAATGAAACGAACCTCGGAAAGCAAGAAAAATTCAGAAAACTCAAAATTTCATTTTAGGTCGAGGGAACCTTTATTGACCATTCCTGATCAGCTAATCTTCTCAGCCATTTTGGATGGCAGCCATTACTGGGAATAGGTAATAATGGGCTAATTTGAAGTTTGGCATATATTTGATGACTCATCAAGAGATACCTTATTGATTGAAATGGGGTTGCTTTACGACTATTTTGGGCATTTTTCCATGTAAGGTGAAAGATATTATTTTCATGTTGAGGGGAGCATGTGAGGTGAGATTGAACCCACTCAAGGTGAGATTGACATGATCATTGAAACAAAATATCCCAGCTATGGGGGGGAGGGGGTTGGCCAAATTGGAGCAGGGTCCAGATTGGGGGTAGGGGTGGGAGCCAGATTGGGGGATAGACAGGAGCAGGGGTCAGATTGGGGACCAGATGTCCTGCCCAGGGGGTACCCCTATCTTGGATGGGGTACCAGACATGGGTGGGACTACTAGACAGTATTGGGGTACCATACATGGATGGGGTACCAGAAATGGATGGGATACCAGACATGGTTGGGATACCAGATAGTTAATGGGATACCATATAGTAGATGGGGTACCAGACATGGGTGGGGTACCAGACAGGAATGGGGTTCCACACATGGATGGAGGGTATCAGACATGCATGGGGTGCCAGATAGTAGATGGGATACCAGACTGTGAATAGGGTACCAGATCATGAATGGTGTGCCAGATAGGGTAGGGAACCAGGTAGGTTACCAATGTGGCCCCTGCTCCCATCTGATTCCACTTGGTGCCATAGAACATTAATGAGTTACCAAAGTGAAATTCTTCACTCCTTGATATTTTAGTTTTTTCATGAAAAGCAATTCATGTAAAATTCTAGTTGTGATAATTCTTGGAAATTGCCAGATCTGACAAGTATGTGCGATTCGCTTATCATGCAAACCCGAATGTTTATGTTTTTATGGTTTGTGAATAATGTTACCAGTGATTCGGCTCTCAATGTAGCTTTTGTACACTTCCACATAACATGATGACATCATATGTATAATATGAGTGATCTTCATCACCTCGAGGCTCGACTCATTAATTTCATTGTTCAATACAATATCTGTAGACCTGTTAAGAAGACAAATAAAAACTAAATAAAAGTGAAGAATTAAAAGAATAATAATGCACAGTTCTTTAAAGATATAAATTAGGGGGGCGTAACGTCCATTAGCTAGCGTCTGTTTCGGCAATAGACTCACCCATCCTGACTTCCTGCAGATTCCAATTGTTCAATCACCGTCATTACGGCTTTGTTGAGACATGCATCGGTGATGTTACTTGTGATCTGGAAAAACTCGTCAATCTTGGAAGATGTATCTTGTATGTCATAAATTGTTGTCAGCTTTTCTTCCCCTTGCTTTGTATTTTGGAAACAAGCTTCAAGTAACTCCTGAATCACGGTCAAAACCTGCAAAAAAAGGTTTGGGAGGAATCATCTCATAAAACTTATTGTATGAAAGTCCATTTGTTTTGCGCATAATTTCAATGTTTAAACCAATGTTTTTTATACAGGATAAAGGTATACTTTATGTTTGTGCCCTATGTTTGACAAGGATAATGTGTCTGAAACACATCAATGGAGTAAAAATTATCTATATGTCATGGTTAAACGGACAAGGTGCGTCCCCGTAACCTTTCTTTACTTAGCCGGCCAAGCCTCTCTCTTGCAAAGAGAGGGGAATGGCCAGTTACAGTTACTCATTCCCAGTCTGCACGTGCGTGAGTAATAAATACTCACGCATGTGCGGCCGGCACCCAATCCGCGCCTACCTGGCCCCGCCTCTTTATTCCAAACGGTATAAATACTCGAACTCACAGAGTTTGGGGAGTTGAGTTGAATAAGCTTGGATTCGGATTTTAGCCAGATCCCCTGGCAACCCCAACTTGCCGGTGCTGCACCGACCCCCCTCCCACCAGAGCACCTTGACCGGCTAACCGGAATAATGGCCTCTGGCTCTGCCGGAGCCCTCTGCATTCTTAATAGTAAATTATTGAGTAGTTATCCTTCAGTCAGAACCGGGCCTGCCGCCGGGGCCATAAACGCGATAGTTAGTTAAAGTTCGGCGCCCTAAGTGTGCAATGGTACACCGGCATACGTGATTAGATGAGACAAGGACTGCCGTTCGGAGGACTGGAGCATTGCCTGCCTCTTAAGTCATGGCCGAGAGCACTACAGGCAGGTGGCATTCGTACCGCCGGTGTGAGAGGAAAGCAGGAAACATCTTAGCCAACCACCCACTATGGAAAAACTGTGACATGTGGCGTCCCTGGGTGGGCGACACCAATTGACACTCCGGTCGATTGTCAGTCGGAGTCTTGTCAAAAACTACTAAGATGTACCCTAGCGTACTTATTTCCTAGCCCCCGGCTATAGGGGACTGAATCTGTGGCCCGGCATAGGTCAGTATGCCGGTGGGTATTTGCCAGCTAACGTTGACACCCAGGATTCGCTGGTTTTGGTTGGTGGGTCGGCTAAGAGTGCCACTCGCTGGCGCCGGCATTTGATCCCACAGGGGACCGGACACTTAATAATAGCAATAGTCATCCTAAATTGATAGCTCACGCCGGCGCTGCCATGCCGGTGGTCCAAAGTTATCCGAAAAGGGAGTCAAGACGCTAAAGCGCATCCGTCAACGATTCAACATGCCTATAGGCTCAAGCACTGCCGGCAAAGAAATGCCGGCTAAACTGGAGATGGAAGGAGCGGAAGCGAGAGCTCTGGAGGGCACCGAGGAAACCCCAGATGTCAGGAGTAAGACATCCAAAGGGAAAGGTCGCTCGAAGAGTCAGCAGGCCGACCATTCATCGGAAGGAGAGTGCCTCCGTGGTGAGCGGTACGCTATCTACGTGGAAGTGGAACGCGACTGCCGGCGTGATAGGCCGGTGCTGATTGACAGGACCGTCCTGGCCTACGCCTGGACAGAGGAAATAATTAAGGACCATGTGGAGCGTTGTCTCCCAGATCTTACAGATGTGATCATCCTTAGCCCCATGGCCTGCCTACTTTTTAGGGGCCGGCGATCTGTGGGCGAGGGGCTTAAAAGGGAGCAGGCAGAAGATGCTGCCGAGCAGCTTGGGTGTTGCCGGTGTTGGGCCGGTAAAGACGTGGAGGTACATGCGGTGCCTGTCACACTCACCAAAGCTAAGCACACCCTGATCAAGGCACGAGATTTTGTCTGCAAACAAACCCGGCAGAAATTGTCGGCAGCAAAAGGGGTGCCTGCGGAGAAGTTGACCACTAGCAGGGCCGTTACGGCCAGAGGGCGCGGCATGGTTAAGCGCGCCGACAAATACTTTGCCAAAACATTAGCCGAACGCCAGGTGGGTCTGGGTGACGAGGCGCAAACCAAAGCGATAGCCGATCGTAGAATCGAGAAACTGTTGCGCCCTCTCCAGACACTATCCGGGGTGTCGGAAGTCGAGACCGACGACGAACCTTACGAGTCAGTGGTGGAAACTGGGGCCGGTACCGGTGCAGAGACTGGCGCCGACCTCAACAGTGACCTTACATTGCTATACGATTCCTCCGATGATGAGGAAGACTACGACGACGTTGTCGGCTATGACACGGAGACCTCTCACCAGATTACTGTGGCTGAGAGGAACAAACAGAGAAAGAAGCAGCAGCAGCGGCGGGAACGTCAGGAGAGGAAGAGCATTCGCGACCGGCGCTATAGGGGCGCCACTCTCCCGTTGTTCAAGAACAGTCAGAAAGAGGGAGCCACAGCGTACACCGACTGGAGGAACGCCGTGGACGAGCTGATCGAAGATAAAATTCCCCAGGACCGGGTGAAGAGCTTAGCTCTCCAGTCGCTGGAGGGTCCTCCAAAGGACACGGCCCGGCTGGCCAATAAAGTTAGTAAAGGGGACTTGAACGCGATCCTCGCGGCGTTGGATAAGACCTACGGCCGGTCTGCCTCATACGTGCATCTCCAATCGGAGATATGCAGTATACAGCAGCTACACCGGGAGACAGTGCAGGATTACTACGAGCGTTTGGTCCGCCTGCAGGTGGCGATCCAAGACAAGTTCCCGGGCCGGCTTGACGAGTTGGAGCTGGAACGGACAGCCCAGGAGGCGTTTTACAACGGACTTAGGGACGAGTTTAAGCCCCTAATCTCCCACCTCCTGGACAATCCCGGTGTTACAGTCACCGACCTCGTGGAGGCTGTACACCGGATAGAGGCGACACATGAGCGCCGACGGATAATCCGTCAGGACGCTTTCACTGGTTACCCGGCGTCTACTTCGGCTGGCTACCAGAAGTCTAGCTACCCGAAGTCCAGCTACCAGAAAGATTCAAAACCGGCTAAGGCCGGCATTATTAGTGCGAAGCCGGTGAAATACGAGGAAGATGAACCCAGTGCCGATGATGCGGCGGCCCGCTCCGAGGAGGAGACCGAAGAGTGGAAGGACGGCTACTACGTCTGTGTGATCCAGCAAGTGGAGGAGGCTCAGAATTTCTTTGGAGCCTGTTTCAATTGCCGGGAGCCGGAACATCATTGGCGGGATTGTACCCAGCCCTTACAGCCGGGCCTCCAGGAGATCAAGGACAGGATTGGCAAAGAAGGGGATCGGTTAAACCTCTTCGGGGACGGCGGAGCCAAGGGAGGCTGCGTCCCCCAAAAGGGTCAGAGAGGGGCTGCGCCAGGAGCGCCGGCGAAGTCCCAGAAGTAAGTCAACCCTTAAAATCTCCCTACTGGAATGACAACCCGAGATCGCGGTGGCTTGGCCCCATGAATTTGGGTTACGCCTACATTGATGGGACCAGGACACCGGTGTTAATCGATGATGGCGCGCAGATCAATTCTATCACACCGGCGTTCGCCAAGGCTCAGGGTTTGGTGGTCGGCCCACTGGAAGAGTTGGCCGGCGATCCGTCGGGAAAGTCAATCATGGGAGTCAGAGGGGTACGTACCGGCATGATCGGGTACGTGACCTTCCACATTCAAATTGAAGGGGTGCCGAGCTACGATGAGGAACAGGTAGCTCTGGTTATTGAGGATACTAGTTCTTTCGGCCACAAGGTGCCGGTGATACTCGGAATGCCGACGCTCCACCGAGTGGTTCGACAGATGAAGGAATCGGAGATGGAGAACGCGCCACCCGAGTGGCAGCAGGCCCGGGTTAGCTACGAGATAGCCAACCGGCTATACTCGTACCGGGCCACATATCAAGAAAGGACCACATACCCCACTAATACTAACCAGGACCCAACCGATATCGACGAAGTTTTGAAGCTCCACCGGGAGGTCGTTGTACCGGCCTTGGGATCGGAGATTGTTCACGGCATGACTGCCGGGACCATGATGATGGGCAACCGGCTAAAAGTTATGACACAGGCTCCATACCCGGAGGATGAAGCCAAGCTACCAGTTGGACTGTA
This sequence comes from Haplosyllis leylae, assembly GCA_038406175.1. Classification (NCBI taxonomy): domain Eukaryota; kingdom Metazoa; phylum Annelida; class Polychaeta; order Phyllodocida; family Syllidae; genus Haplosyllis; species Haplosyllis leylae. The sequence goes on along the minus strand of JBCAUG010123683.1, from coordinate 30 downwards.
TGTCCTTAGGACCTACACGGAGATGAAAGA